>JBBYHH010694225.1:0-10092 GCA_038382905.1 Daphne laureola
TTTGCTACATAATGTAAAACAATTTATATGCAAATGATACATCAATGTTTGTAGTTTTACAATATATTTTTATAGAAATTTGTTATTGAATTCTTCATAATAAAATATTTGAGTCAAACACAACATCAAAAGTCAAACGTAACATTCTTTTTGAGACGGAGAGAGTAGTATTGAGCCCATGCAAGTAAATCCTTACAAAGCATATAGAAGTTGAAAAATTATTTTTTTTTTGTTTACCTTAAAATAGTAACTTCTCTAATAAAAGTGTTATATGTTAATTTTTTTTAGCTCAATCAGTTGAGACTTTATATTATTAATTTTTACTTTGAAATGATTGTATATTTATTTTTTTCATCTATAAATCTAAAATATTTACCTACTCTATTTTTCAATTAAATTACCATTCATGAGAAGTGAAGAAGGAAATTTTACGGTATTAAATTAAATTTAATGATTAAATTTTTCTTTACAGGAAACAAAATATTTTTCAAAAATTACTGTAAACATAAACGAGACAACAATTCATGGATAGGGTGAGTATTTATTTACTTTAGATTTTATAAAATTTTATTACTCCAGCCGTTCCACAAAGATTGTTGTGTTTGACTTTGATGTTTGAAGTTGCAGTATTTGAATCAAAATTTTACTAAGATATTCGGTGGAAAAAAAAAACAAATTCAGAAAAATCTATCTAGAATATTTATATTTCAAATTATAAGAAGCATATGAATCAATTAAATTTAAATGTCTAAAAATTCATAAAAATAAATCATAGATTAAATACTGTAAAACAAAAAGAATATAAAAGCTGCAATCTTTGTGAGATATAGGGAGTATTTGATAAGTCATAGACCGGTAAATAGAAGTTCGTAAATAGTAGGGTGCTTTTGCTAAAAGTTTGAAAGTTTAAGTTGTAGTAGTAATTGTTTCTTTTAACTAAGGGACTAATTAACATCATATTGCAAAGTTAAAGGACTGATTCGTACTGAGTTAAAGTTGAGGGACCAACTCATAGAGGTTAGCAAAATAGAGGGACTCATGATGCATTTAGGCCTAAAAAGATTTCATGTGAACATGATGAATTCAAGCTTCTACCATCCCCAATTCCTGACCCCTATGTATCAAAAAGCAAAAAAAGATCCAACAGCTCATGACAGCTAAACCACCATATTTTAAAAGAACCTTAGTATTACTATAAGCAACTTGCTAAACGTTGAACTGGAATTGTTAAAAAATTACATGCACCAATGTTATAGGAACTGTTTTCTTCATGCGTGAGACAGACGTTGATCAATTCAAGAGTCTGCCCTGGAACAGAAGACTTGGATTGAAAGTTAAAAGTCAAAATTACAATTAATCCCTTTTAATAAATTATACTCTTATATTTGGCGCGTGCACTTACCTTTCTATTTATTTTTTATGCTCATAAAAAACATACAAAATTAATTTTAAAATTTCTATTAATTATGTCCAAGTAGTTTCAAGCTGGTGTCTCTCTCTCTCTCTCTCTCTCTCACAAAGTAGTTGCTACATTTTTCTTTGGAAATTCTAAAATAGTTGCTATATATCCTAAGAAAAAATTGACATGTTTTTTTTTTTTTTTCCTCACATTACTAGGCCTTCTTAACATTTTTTTGGAAGGAGGATGGTAGGAATTCATTAAATGAAAATCTCAATGACAGTTACATCAAAGGATTAGGAGGGGATCATCAAAAAGGGCAAAGCCTAGACCAAAATAAAGCTAAATGAAACCTATCTCCTAGTTTTACACCTGTTTCGAAATCTTTCCTCTTTTACAATGTATCTTATTATCGTCCTTGAAGTTCTGTAATATTTTCTGAACTACCAAAAAGTTAGTTCCTCCATCCCAAAAAGATTCAATTATATTCATTTTATGATTGTCCAAAAAAAACTTGAACATTTTATTTTAAGGAAACTTTTTCCCACCAGTTTTACCTTTAACGCTCAACTTCCCTTCTCCACCCAAAAAGTCAGTGCCCAACCAACCAATTCGGTTACCGAAATAATTGGAGCTCAAACCAAAATCGAACCAAAGCCAGATTTTAGAATCTCCGGTTTGACTAGAACTGAACTCCAAACCCGAAATAAACCAATCGAAAAGTCAATTTCAACCAGATTTTTTTCTTCAGTTGAATAATGCACACCCCTAAGTGTATTAATAATAACAAAAAATCTAGTGGTGGTAGAAGCAATCACTAGGGAAAATGTGGACCTGCCTCCATCCTAAGAAAATGGATCCTTTTAACTAATGTAATCTGTGTTTGACTCAATATTCCATGAGGAAAAATTTATTAATAAATTAGAAGTTTGTTATTAAAATCTATATGTCAAAATATTGAAAGAAAAGAATCATAGACTAAATGCTGAAAGCAAAATGTATCTATTTTCCCCCGGAACATATGGACTCCTTGAAAGCCAATTTTTGTTGATACAGAATACAGATTTGCAAATGTGAGTATAATTAAGGTATAGCGCTGAGACATTTTATATGAGCAATCTTGTGTTAAACTATAGCGACTAAAAGGGCAACTTGTCAACTACCGGAATTCTCTAAGGAACCGCCTTTTGATTAATATTCCACCTTCAAAATTTGTTGCATAGAAAAAGGTCTTATTCACATTGTGTAAGAATCCAATTTTAGAACTTGTGACTTCTTGGTCACGCAAAGTCCAAAGTCGATGAAAAAGCCTGGTCAAGTAACATACAATTTGGTGGTTCAACGTGAGGTCCAAAGTAGTGGTTGATCACATAATAGGTTCTGCTTCATAGACCTGAATGCTTCTATCTCAGCAGACTCGAAACAAACAAATGGGACAGTTGAAGTAACATTACTTGAAAATCTGGATAATTATCTGAATCTGGATAATTATCTGAGCTCGTTTATTTACTACATACGTGGAAAAACACCTACGTACATATACTACTAATTAACTAATTCAACTAACTAACCTAACAAATTAAAAGACTAAAATACCCTTCTAGACATTTATTAGAGGGTAAACTTGACATTTCCATGGTGTGTGAAATACCACATATGTGGTAAATAGACATGCACTAATTATCTCATTGAAACAGGTAGGTAGGAATTAGACCAAAAAACATTGATGTTCCAGTCTGCCACATGCTTATTTTCTAGCTATTGCATTCTTAAGTATCATGCTTTGCTTCCATTGGAAGGAACAATTTAACTACTTGACCCATGGTTGGTCTTTTATCCTTGTCCTCTTGTACACATTGAAGAGCAATGTCCACCAAAACTTCCAACTGATCCACATCATAGAAACCATTTAAAGCTGGATCTACTATTTTGGCCACACATTTGTCTCTCCCACTTTCTTCGCTACCCATCTGCTCCCTCACCCACTGCACAAGCGTTTTCGTCACCTTATCGCTTGGCTCCTCAAGGAACTGGACTTGTCGACTGATTCCGATTGCCATCTCTAGTAATACAACCCCATAACTGTAAACGTCAACTTTCGAAGTTATGGGGACTTTGGAAATCCACTCCGGAGCCATGTAACCTCTAGTTCCTCTCATCCGTGACATAGGGAAGACCTGAGCATCTCCCCTCTCTAAGAGCCTTGATAAACCGAAATCTGAGACTTTGGGTTGATAGTTTGAGTCCAAGAGTATGTTGTGAGGGTTAATGTCACAATGAAGAACCCATTCCAAGCATTCTTCATGCAAGTATGCTAAGCCTTTGGCAACCCCAATTGCAATTTCGACCCTTTTTCCCCAATCAAGTGTGTTGGATGAGAGGGCTTTGGCCAGTGATCCATGCTCCATATACTCTAAAACCAACATCTTTTGCTTGCCCTCCATGCAATATCCCCATATGTCCATCAGGTTCATGTGATTGAGCCTACCCAATGTGCTCACCTCTGCTAGAAACTCTGCATTATCCTGTCTGGCATTGATCAGCTGCTTGATTGCCACAACTCGATTGTCTGATAAAGTTCCCTTGTAGACTATTCCTTTGGAGCCTCTTCCTACTTCTTCCTTGAATCCATTTGTGGCATTCTTCAGTTCTGCATGTGTGAATGTTCTGAACCCTGTTGCAGCAAGAAGATAGCCTATTGTTTCGGTTACATAATCATCATACTTGCTTTTCGAGAACAGGTAACTCCAGGCTAGAAAGCCAATCAAAAGCTCAATTCCTCCAATGGCATTGGCTAACCGAAGGAGGAACCTTTGCGGAAAGCTTTTGCCCTTCTTCGGGTATGTTCTATCAAGCTCCAAAGTCACTTCCTTGGAGCAATCTCTTTCAAGATCTGTTGATTCAACGTTTAGGGATGTAACTTCTTTCACAGATGTTGGGACTTTCAGGTAAAAATCTCCCAAATAGTCAGAAGCACGTTGCCCATTGAGCAGCAGATTCTTCACCCAGCAATAAGCTCCATCAGTATTTATGTACTGTTGATTAAAGTTCAGGGACCTGAACTGAAACCCCTTGCAGGTACACGTTTGCAGGCACAGATTAGCGCACATATCGATGGAGTAATTTGCGAAGTAATAAAGATCGTAGCCATAGAACTCTGTATAGATCAGCTTCAAGAATGTGTTGCTGCTGCGATTACATGAAAGATCAAACTCCGGTTCGCAGCCAAGGGACCAATCAGTGAGACTCTTCACTTTGTGCCCGGGAATGCAAGAACACTTGCGGCCAGTTTGAGGAACGTAAGTGCAAATGCTGTTCGGTCCACAACTACCATGAATACGGCATTGCTCAGAGATACCTTGCCATGATACATACCATGTTTGGTCACTCACTTGGCGACTATACAGTCGAAGATTCCCATCGGAATCCATCTTCAGTCTGCGCTGAATCTTGTTACTGCCATAATCAGATGGTAAAAAATGAAAACCATCTGTGGATACAAAACTCCCAAACTGATCTAGTAAAGCGATTTTGGTGGTGTTGTAGATAGTTCTTCCAGCTGCTCTACTCGTTACCTTAGGATCAGGCCAGTATAAGCTCGAGGCATTTCCATCATTGTACATCAGTCGGAGAACATTACTAGTATCGAAATAGAACCGATGGTAGCCAGAAGAGAAGTTTGTCGGACTTCTCCAAGAGACAAGCATCGTTTGACCGGTGAACTTTTGGAACGGAAGAAGTGTGTCCGTTGGGGAATTGAAGCTCTGCCACAGAACAAGTCCATTGTGGTCCTCCAAAACAAGGTTGCCAGTATCAAGCAAGTGAAGTTTCGCAGGAAGGAACGAGACGGTGTCTGTGGACCAGACCAGTAGATTCCCAGCATCCGCCAGTATCAGATCACCAGACTTCAGAAGTGAGAGCTTTGATTGCTTGCTGTTGACTGGTTGGTCACGGTTCGCCATCCAGACCAGAGTGCAGTTTTGGTTGCTGCACAACGGTCTGCTGAACCAGATGGCGAAGCAGTACGCATTTTGGCCGACGGGATAGAATCCAGCACTGAATGTTCCTTGTGGGGAAACTAGAACATCATCTAGTTTCTCAACTGAGAGTGCTGAGCCTTGTCTCAGGCCATCAGAAATTTGAGATGAATGAGAGGAGAAGATAAGAAACAGAACAAGTATGACAAAGAGACAAAAGGCCATAGCTAGGGAGGTCTGATTATACACAGGATTTTGGTTGCTAAATATTGTTGCTGAGTCATTTGCTAAACAACTCTGAGTTCTTTAAGGAATTGGACCTTTTCAGAAGGGTCTTATTCAGATTGTATTTGAGTATGTAGACTTCTTTTTCTACAGGTTTTCATTTGTAGAACTTGTGACTTCTCAGTCAAGAAACTACAAAGTCAATGAAATTGAACCTTAAGATTTTTATTGCAACTTGACCTGTCACCCGTTTTTTTTGGACGGCAATAAAAAGGCTTTTAATAAAGAAGAAAAATGTTGAACATTACAAGATGGACAACTGAATGGTGCACTTCATCCACAAGGCGTAGACAAAGTGAAGCCTTCACAGCCACAGCCACACCTACAAGATAGCAAACAAATACACCAAGAGAAAGCAAAACAGGATCAACCTGTCACGTTGTGTTGATGTAACGTCGTGGGGGTGACCATCCCCTGTTTTTTTAGTGGTTCATGTTCTCATTATTATAACATCTTTAATAGTATAAGTAAACAACTAGTCTAAAATGACAGTTAAACCATTGTTTCAAAAAAAGTTTTAAAAAAAACTAAGATTTTTTTTTTCTTTTTTTTTTGTAGGTTGGGCTGCGCACATCATAAGTGTTTCGTTTGTTCGTTTATTTACAAGTTCATTATTCGTTATTTTTTATCAACATAATAATTATGTCTGATTAATATGATTGATCGATGAACGTCTCTTCGTATAAACAACATCAGCACATCAATGTGACAAAACTATTGATCAATATTTGATAGAAGCAGATCAACATAAAAAGATTTTTTTATCAATATTAGATAGAAGTAGATCAACATGATCAATATTGAAAAGAAGAAAATCAACATGATAAGACTACTGATCAACATTAAAAAATGTTGATCAATATAACAAGACTACTTGTTTAACATGACAAAACTATTGATCGATATTGAAAGAGCAGATCAATATGATTAGACTACTAATAAACATTGGTTGGTATCTCCACATTGGAGATCTCTCCCTTTATTAAAAAAAAAAAAAAAAAACTACTACCTCCATCTCACAAAATTAGCCACGTTTGACTTTTATATTTGTATTTGACTCAAATTTTCATTGAGAAAAAATAGTTAAAAAAAATCTTAAAAAATATATTTAGAAAGTAGACATATTAAATTTTTATTTGAATTTAAACTTGTACAATTTACAACTCAAAATATTGTAATAAAAAAATCATAGATTAAATTCTGAAAAACAAACGTGGCTAATTTTCTGGGACGGAGGGAGTATTAATCAACATTGGATGAAAACAGATCAACATTGGGCAAAAGCTTATCAACATGACAAGATTACTATTCAACATTGAAATGAGCAGATCAACACGACTAGACTGTTGATTAATATTGGATAAAAGTAGATCAATATGAGAAAGAAGACTAATGATTAACATTGGAAAGGAGCAGATCACCATGACTAGACTACTGATTAACATTGAAAAAATTCATATCAATATAACTATCTATTCTGATCACCATCATTTTTTTCCAGATTTCTCAAGTTAGAATTTTTTTGAGTAAATTGCATAATCTATACCTAAATTATAGCCCGTGTTGTAAATCTATACCCAAATAAATTTTTATTGTAAAAGTGACTCTAAAGTATCAGTACGTTGCAAATCTATACATGCGATTTAACACCGTTAAAACTTAACAGAAATTTTGGTTAAAATACTCAAATTGACACCTAGGATTTTTAAAATTTGTAGAACACCCCTCTATTTTATAATTTTACATTTTAAGTCATTATTCTTAATTATGTGTGTAATATTTCAAAAAATCTTTTCAAACCAATAATACAAATTACAGATTGAGTCTAAAATATTAAAAAAAAAATCAAATATGAAAAAAGTGTTTAAAATAATTTCAATAATAATACTTGAATAGTAATTATCAAAATAAAATGCAAGAATGAATAATAACTATTGTAGATTTTTTCAAAAAATAATTATTCATTCTTACATTTATCTTTTGATAATCACTATTTTTTTCGCAATAAAAAATGTAATTTTTTAAAGTATTATTATTTATATAATTATAAACTTTTGTTTTCATTTGAATTTTTTTGGATATTTTAGACTCAATCTATAATTTGTATTCATGATTTGAAATAATACACAAGTAATTAAAAATAATTACTCAAAAAATAAAATTATAAAGTTAGAATGATGTTTAACACATTTTAAAAACTCAGAGGGTCAATTTGAGCATTTTAATCACAATTTCCGTTAAATTTTAACAGAAGTTAACTTGTAGGTATAGATTTACAACGTATTCATATTTTAGAGCAACTTTTGCAATAAAATTTTATTCAGATATAAATTTATAATACAGATTATAGTTTAAGTATAGATATTTAATGTAATATGTAACTACTTACTGGCCCAAGATATTGGATGCATTGACGGTGGAGCTTAGTTCTTGGGCATTTCTCTAGGTTGACTTCTTTTCCTTCTCCAATGTCCAACCAGTAGAAGAAAGGCTGGGTGCTCTGGCTTGTGAACCAAATGTCATAGTAAATGTGAAGGTTGTGCCCATATCGGTGTCTTGGATCAATCTGTAAAAATAGAAAGAATAAGGGGACTTTTCAGTATTTATACTCTCAAAGGGAAACTCATTGGGTTGTCAAGATTTGGTCATTTTCGACAAAATTTTCATATCGCTTTTCCTTTTTAACCTCAAATGAAAAGTATTCTGGCGTCAGTCTATAAGTAATTGTTTCAATATTTAATATTTTATTAAAATTTTAATAAAAGTAAATAATTTTAAGAAAATTTAAATAATATATTTTTAAAAAATTAAAAATATAAATTATAATATACATATAATTTTTTATTTTTTTTATGTTTAAATGTAAAATCATAAATTAAATATTGTAAAATTATCAAAATAAATGAGAAAAATTTTAGGAGCAGGAGTATTATTTTTATCTTACAAAATAGTTTAACTTTATTATTCTTAAAATTTTCACACAAGTCAAATGCTGGATTGGGAGTAAAAAAGCAAAGAACAAAGGTTGGGGAAAATACCGCTTCAAGCCAGTGCTGAAGTTCAAGTTTTCTAGCTTTGTCATCTTTAGACAATCCTTTGCCCACTTTAGCCACTCTGGTTCTCGCTCTCGCCCATTTCGAGACCGCCGTTTCCGGTTTCTCCACGTCGAAGAACGACACCGAACTCCGTTTCAGAGCCGCGAAATCCAATGCCTTCCACCTGAAAAAAAACACACATCATTAGAATCATGAGTTTAATTCTGTTGTTCTCTATTTCACTGTCCTTTCCATATTCTTTATTATATTTTTTTAACATGGTTAACTGTTTTATTCAAAAAATCAATAATAAAAAGTAAAAACGTCTCGTCAGGTAACTCTTGTACACTACTAATTTACGACTTACACATATGAATCACGGTCGCAAATCCAACGACTAGTAAAAAGTAAAAACGTCTACTAATTTACCACTTACCATAGCTCTTCAACGACGACGGCGCAGTCGGCGAGGTTCCGTCTCGTCCGGTAACTTTTGTACACTTTCTGGAGCTTAACGGCGGCGGCATCCAGCTCTGCTTTAGGAGTCGGCGAGAACAGAACCACCGGTTCAGGGAGAGAAACCGGTTTGTGAATAGCATCCTCCTCTGTCTTGTTGTTCGGGGAGACAAACTTGTCTCGAATCACAAGATAATCTTTGAAAGAAACGTTGTTCCTCTGTAAAATGACATTCGCAGGCCTCCGATTATTCAGCTGTATTTGGTTCTTCCGTTTCGGATTCTCTGATCCAACGGAGTTTGTCATCAGAATTGGAAAAGTTGGGATTTTTACTTTTGGGAATTCTGGTCTGATGATGGATGAGAGGAATTGATGGTGGGGTTGTTATATATATGACCCCAAGAACGTGGAAATTGGGTTGGAATTCAAAGTCTTGATCTTTGAATGAAGAAGTGAAATTTCTAGTCTTATTATTGTTCCTTGTATGAGTTCAAATGGTTAGGTTTGGTTCAAAGCTGAAAACTTTTGATGGAAAAGGAGGCGACTTGTGGACAAAAACTGGGCCTTTTTTTGCGTTTTCTGTAAGTTGAGGTTATGGAGTTTTATACAGGAAGGAAGGGGCAGTCAAATAAGGAAGCTCTCTACAGCGTCACAGAGGGTACAGGAGGTTTCTTCCATGAAAATACAGGGTGGATGGAGTTTTGTTTGTGTTTTTTTTTTGGGGGGGGGAGAAGCTCCTATATTGCCATCAATATTTGTCATTTGGATTTAAATTATCATTATTTAAAAAAAATATCCTATTTAACTATCATCTTTAATTTAATGATTTAAATTTATCAATGAAATGGTTTGTTGATTCCATTTTATCATCACATTACCAAACGGCTATTGTTCACCTTAAATCTTTTCCACGTCATCGCCGTCGCCGCTTGACCACCGC
>JBBYHH010694236.1:0-10091 GCA_038382905.1 Daphne laureola
TGTGAGATATCATGTCTTTAATCTTGTATGTAATCTTGAACTTGTATGAACATGAACATGTAATTGAGAATCTTAAAGGTTTTAAATTCTTCAAAAATCCCTAGAAGACCTTTTTTATTGATTGAAACTCATTTTAGCAACTTTACTATTTTACCCCTTCTGTGACTTGTTCCTCAAGCTACTATTTTTCATCACAAAATCACTTCGGTTACTATTCATACATCATCATTCCATCATTTCACATCACTTTCCATCTTCATACTTAGGTAGAATAGCATTAATCACCAAATCACATCTAACACATCTCCCTTGGGTCGATCCCACTGTGAGCCACTTACTACGATAAGACAAGTGCGTGAGCTAGAGGTGTTATAAATTTAAAACATATTATGCATTTTTTATTGTTTGTGATCAAGAATTACACACCCTAATGCACACGCGACATGTTTTTGGCACCGTTCCTGTGGAGATTCAATTTGGTGTCTTAGGTGATTGTTTGTGCTATTTTTCTTTTGTGTGTTTTTTGTTGTGTACTTACTGTTTCTCTAGTATTTGTTGGTCTTTGTTGCTATAGGAACCCATTTGTGCAAGAGAAGATGAGAACATTGGGTAATTATACTGTACGATCTGGAAATTGAGAGGACTTTGTGAAGGTTGAGAAATCAAGCAAGGACAATGGATCCAGTTGGCCATGGTCTTGGGTTGAATGGGAACAACACTAACGGTCTCATTGGGAATGGGAGAAACGGTAATGGTGATGTTGAAGGTCTTGGAGCTATATTGAATGAGAATCCACCACAAGGAAATCAAGAAAATGGAGCAAATGGTGAGATTCCCCAAAATCAAGATATTCCAATTCAAACAGAAGTTGTTGATGCTCTTGGGCAACGAAGAGTGGAAAATGTTAATGCTGCTCATAATGGAGTCAATGGTGAACGAAGAAGATTGGCCGATCTATTTGCTCCGGTCTATGGAGAAGATAATGAGAGGGTTATCAAGCCTACTCCGGTGTAACATGATTTTACCATTCCGGGGCATGTTCTTACTTATATTGAGCGCCATAGTTTCAAGAGTTTGCTCAATGAAGACCCCAATGAGCACCTAGACCAGTTTACTATCATTTGAAAAACCATAGAACTAAGAGGAGTTTCAGAAGAAGTGAAGAGAATGAGGCTATTTCCATTCACACTTAAAGGTAATGCCAAAAAGTGGTCCAAGGCTTGGATCTGGAGAAGATCGGGACTTGGGCCGATTTGAGACACACTTTCATAAAGAAGTACTTCCCTCCTCAAAAGGCTTCTGACTTGAATAATGAAATTTTGAGATTTAAAGAAGATCTGGAAAAAACTCTTTCTGAATCATGGGCTAGATTGAAGGATTTGGTTAAAAAATGCCTACAAACTGGAGTCTCAAGGGAATATCAAGTACGTCTATTCTATGAGGGTTTAGCAAAAAACAAAAAATGGAATTTGGATGCCATTGCTAGAGGTTGCTTCCTACACATGGAACCGAAATGCGCTTAAGACCTTCTTGAGCTTATGGAGGAAAATAACCAACATAGGTTAATTGGTGAGAGATTGCATCTTATGAGAAGTGGTGGCTCTGAAATTAAGAGAGGGTTGTATGAGGTTGACAAATAAATCAGCATTCAATCCCAAATGAGTGCCCTCACTTCCATGGTTTCGAGAATCATGAAGACACAAGCACAACAAGTGGCGCCACCTCAAGCAATGGTTGCTGAAATTCAAGACAATATGATTTAAGATTGCCAATATGTGCAATACTCCCAGAATAGAGGGCAATTTAAGTAAGGAGGAGGCTACTACAACAAGCCCCGCCCCTACCAAGGTCAAATTTATCAAAATCTACCCAACCAAGCAAGTAGACAGCACCAAGCTTCATTATCTAGTTCGGATCCTATGGAGAAAGTTTTCAAAGTGTGTCATGCATCCTAAAGATCATGCATGTGTTACTAATCTTGTGTCCTAGAGGTAGGCTACCTCTAACTTCACCAATTGACAATAGTGGTTATCTCTAACTCTTCCGTAATCAATCATCCCATTTGCTAGTATTGGAATCTAAGGCATTTGATATCATAAACACACAAAAAACCTAAACTACCACCAATTACTTAGAGACATGGAATTCTAATTACCGCATATAAATCAATTCATCAATTCAGCGAGAGATCATGCAAGAAATTTCCTTATCATGTTTGAGGTGATATGCTACAACTATGTCGCCCCTCTCTCGAGAAAGAAACACTGTCATAATTTGATAGCCTGAGTTTCAGCTATCCAGATGTTTGGATTCAATACTTTTGATACTTTTCCAGTGGTAAGCTTGAAACTTGCAAAAGATCTGAGATTGTGACCGCAGAAGCACACTCTGATGTTCAAGTCAGTTTCAGGTCCAAGACTCAATAGTGTTTTTAAGAGAGAATATCATACCTTCAGCCCTCCCGTGTTTCTTCTTTATATAAGGCTTTGACCTGACGGTTGTTTCCCCATGATCTGGAGTGGTGTGTGGTTATCCTACATTCATCCGATAAATGGGCGGTGTTAGAGTGGTTGGGAAGTGGGTGAAGGTTTGTTAGAGATGTGGTGGTCGTGGATAGCATCCGCTAGTAACCACATTGCCTTTACCGAATATGGGGATGTTGCTTTCACCGGATGCGGGGACTGTACATCCGCACGGCCTCTAAGCTTCACTAGGTATTAGCTTGCGTGGCATGCGCGCTATGCGAGGCCAGGCTAAGCACATCTCCTTCAGGCATGTTGCGCGATGCATGTCCAAGCACATGCTTGGATAGTGTACCAAGGAGCACCCTCATAGGCGGAGTATGGTAGGGTCATGTACTCCACTCTGCAGTGGTTCATCACCTCCGGTGTGTCGCATAGAGCCCATCATTACGAACGGTTGAGCATCTTTTTGTGCGTTACTTCCTAGCGATTATGACACATGTGCGGTCATAGCTTGGCGTCGGTTGGGCTATATGACCTTTTCAAAATTTGAAATTTCCCTTTAAATAGTTCTTCATTCTAAAAAGGCACCACTCTTACTGTCGCCTGAACTTCCTCTTATTGCGCGTTCGTTTCTCTTCCGACCAACTTACTCTCTCGCATCTCGCACTTTGGCGATTGTTTGACGTTCCTCCATTCTCACATTGTTGTTGTGATCGCATTCGTCAATAGGTGAGCCAAGGGTGGTGATTTGGGTATGCTCCCCAGGTGTTCGACAGAAAACCATCGTTATTCATTCAGCATTTTCTAATGCATTAGTTGTTTTTGTTGTTGTTTGTACTCAGATAATGGCTCCCAAAGAAGTTTCTTATCCTGTGATTTATGTTATGGAGCGAACCGGTCTTTCCGGAGAGAAGTTTGGTGCTGAACTGAGTAAGTATTTGTGGCCCGAGGAACTTGTGAATGATCGGTTAACTAGAACCAGCATTCTTCGGTCGGCTAATCTACTAGTGATGGAGGAGAATAAGGAGAGAGAGGCTATGCCCCTCTTCATGGTACAGCTGTCGGTGGGATTTAGGGTGCCCATTCCTTGGATAATGTAGGATCTGTGTGCCTGGTCGCGGGTGCTGCCGTCGTAACTAGGGCTTAATGTATTTGGCCATATCGTTGCGTTTTCAGTGGCCTGCAAGATGGCCGGTGTCGAGGCCTTTGCGGATGTTTTCCTCCATTTTTATCGCCTAGATTTGTGCACCGGTCATCATTGCTTCCACGTTACTCTCATCAACATAGGGAATAACAACTTCATCAGTTTCTTGGTTCCCCTGCGTTCCTTCCATGACTGGCACAAGTACTTCTATTTTGTTGCACACCAGGTTGAATGAAAGTTTCCAGTTACTATGAACCCTAGGCCCGCGAAGGCAGAGGTCACGAGGCTATCTTTGCGGCATGAGGGTAAGAGATGCCAGGCCTATGTTACCCTTCTTTCCTGGCTTGACAACGTTTTTGCAAGAAAGAGTTGCGATGGGTTTTTCCCATTTGAATTAGAGCAGCTTGATGAGGTGGTTCTGCGGTGGGTCGGGATGAGCACCGCTCACCTTATTGACCCGTCCGTCCCCTTTCCTCACGAAGGCTGGAGTCTTGCACAATGCGGGACCGTTATTGACTCCTTATTTGCTACACTTTAGGGTCCTAGAGGTATTTGGTTCACAACCTCTTTACTTAATTCTTATAGTTTTCACTCTGTTGTAACATTGATGCTTTACAGATGACCCACCACGAGCTGATGCAGATCTAGATAGGCCTAGACTTGCTGCGCACGCTGATTTGAAAATGCACATAGTTTGCGCGCATGGTGAGGATTCAGCTAGAGTGACTAAGTCGCTGGGCGAGATCAAGGTCCCGCAGAAGCGCGGAGTCAGTGGTTCAGGGGGCCTTCTTATGGACAAGGCCAAGAAGTGAAAGATTATGGCCTCTTATTCTCCTTCTGCATAGCCGAGTCAGCAAGTTGATCAGTGTACAAAACGTATACTTTTCCGTCATGTTTAGAGCATGAAATCCATCGATATTGCCTTCTTATATTGTGAAATGCGCACTTTGCTTATGAATACTAAAGAATTGTAGGTGCGTATATTTGGAGGTGAAAATAAGTTCAACGCACTTAAATATCACGTAAAACGAGAAGGAGATCAAGCTTCAAATAATCTTAGAGGGAGCTAATTGCACCAAGATGGTGGATTAGAATGCAAATGGTGCAATTAGGGGGTGCAAAAATGGTTACGACGCACTAGAATGATGCCACTCCTCCAAGCCATGGGTGCACCAGAACCACTGGTGCATCCTTCATATGCCAAGTGGCGCACCAAAGTGGCGCCATGAACAACTCTGGCGTACCCAAGCTGTGCCCCGGCCAATTCTGGCACCACTTTCCTCCGCCCCGTACAACTAGCTTTTGACACCCACGGGTTGTATATTATTTTATTCATTTAATTAATCTTGAACTACGTATTTTACCCCTACCCACTTAGTTATATTCAATTTTAGGTTAGGGGTAGTTTAGGTAGTAGCATTTAGTATAAATAAGACTACAGCCCTCATTTGTAAATGTTCACAATTTTATTAAGGTTGCTCTCCTTAGAGCTTAAAACTTGAAGTTTAAATTAGCTTCTTAAGCTAAGGGCTTTTTAGCCCTTCGGCCCTCTTTCAGAAGGGCTGAAGGGCTGAATCTATGAAGAAGCTTTCTACGGGTGAATTCTAACTCTTACTCTTTAATTATTTCTTCAAGCGCTATTATTTGCTAGCATGTCTATATTTTAGAAAATAGTAGAGTATGATAGGATTTTTGTTAGTAGTATCATGCTTAGGTTGCAGTTATTTTTCTCCATGTCTATTTAGGTAGATTTTGGGCTTCACACACCTCTTATAGTTATCATGCATGCTTGCTGATCACAAGCATTTGCATGCAACTTAGGAGTTCGATCGGGAGTCTGAGGGGGCCTCGATCGACTTAGCCCCAAGACCGATTTGTAGCCTTTCTTAGAGTCCGAGAGGACCTAAGTAAGTGTCTATCGATGAATCGTTAGGCACTATAATGCCTCAGGAAGATCATTCTTGGACCACGAGAGTGTCCAGGACTTGAACCCTTCTTCCTAGTGGTGGACCGCAGTGCCTGAGAGGGGAGCGGGATGAAAATAGTAACTCACCTCACTAGGTAGTAATTGGAGATCTATTGCATGCTTCCTCATTTAGATTAATTAAATAAGTATGTCAGTTAAGTTCTGATATCTTATAGGAACTGGTGGTAGTTAGTAATGTGTAGTGTAACCTTAGGGTACCCTAGAATCCAATCTTAGAGATCCGAATGATCACTGAGAGTCAGAGATGACCTCGATCATCGGCAAGTGGCATTAGACATAATCCAAGCTTCCTGGACACTTCTATTAGTTGCACATGCATGTTACTTAGGACGCACTATAGTACTATCCGAGCCTATGACTTCCAATCCATAGATAAAGCCACTTCACCCCCTCCATGATCCATCACCCTACAATTTACACATTTCCTTGCAAAACTCATCATTCATCCATGATTCTGCCTCTCACTACTATCCATCCATTCTCATCTATAAGTAGCTTACTATTAATCCTAAACACTTGATTCTCTTGGGTTCGATCCCTCATTTAGAGCCATAACACTATGATAAGATAAAGTTAAGGCTAATGAGGTATTTATAAATGTATTTGACTGTTAGTGTTTATATGTGCTTCACTTTAGATAAACCACACCAAGCAAAAACCTTAACGATCAAATTGGCATCATTACCGTGGAATCAAGTGTATGTTTAGGTTGTTAGTAAAACTTGTGTGTTAGTTTGCATGTCTTCTCATCTATCCTTGTAGTGTAGTGCACGTTTAAATTTCTTTCGCCTAGTCAAGGGTGTTAAACATGACACTTCCGGGAGGTAACCCAATGAGTATATAAGCGATTAGCGTAATTTTGTGTAAATATTCAGGGCTAATCTATTTCGGATATTTTTTCCTTTTCAGGTACTTTGTATGAGACTTGGAGTTCAAGGTAGAAGAAAGGTCAGTTCAAGCAGGGTCAGAGTGAGTAAAACCGATCAAAGCGAAGGGGTGATCGCAGATGAGAGGTCGCTTGACTTAACCGTCAGCACCAGGAGTCTACTGAGTATGAGTTCGAGCTGTGTTGAGGAGCAAGCCACCATGACGAGGTGAGTAGGCATATATATATTTACGGCCACTTGTTCATCCTGGTCTATACTTGGCGTGAGTTAGCACCTTGTATAGACACAAACGACAGTCTGGGATTGTAGGTCGATCCCTGACACTACTAATGGCGGCACAGTAGTGTCATCAACTCTCGCTCACCGCCCCAAAATGACACCTCGCTCCTTGATATCTTCATCCAAACCCCGATAGTAGTTCTCCACCTCAACTACCTTTCCGCCTTCAAAACTCCAACATCGGCACAAATCCATCAACTATCAGACATTCTGCATTTTCAAAGTCAAGGTTCAAGTAAGGTTTCTGAAATCTTTTCATTTGAAGAGAAAAAGGTAAACCTTAGTCTTTTTAACCTTAATTGCAAGAATCAAAAACTCTGTGCTTTACTAGTTATCTTTGATCTTGCCATGCTTTATTTTGTTGAATGTCTGGTGTTGAATGAGAATCGTGAGCATATTGATTATCCTATCTATATTTTTAGTTACATTGATTAGTAGAGAAAGCATGTTACATATGTGCATCTGGAACTGTCTGTCATGATCAAGAAAATATTGAGTACTTTCTTTCTACCATGTATGCGTTCATTCTCTCATGACATGTTTCCTTATGCTTTGAAAATTCATGCATCCTCTTCTCTCACATATAATACATACTCATTTGTGTGTCTTATCCATGAGTGGCTTGTGGAATTTTCCTACTTATGCACAAGTCACAACCCGTGTTTCTAGAGTCTGCATGTTATTATCTTCTTATTACATGGACTCTAGAAAATAGTACTTATTGTATATATTTTAAGGTTTAGAATGTTGTAAGTAGTGGGTAGTTGTCTCCTTACATTCTTAGAGTCTCTTGGATCAAATTTTAGAAGACCCGCACCATCCAAGGCATTAGGGGACCTAACTTGGTCCCCAGGGTATGATTTTCAAAACCTTCTCTCTTTTACTTTCCTGTTTTATTGCATGAGGACATGCTTGAATTTAAGTGTGGGGGGGATGTATACTGATTGTATGAGGGGTTTTGAAAGCATGGTTCTTGATGTATTTCTGCTGTAAACCACTCAACAAGCATCTAGTTTTTCCTTTTCTAGGATGTACAGAAAATTTTAAAATTTTCAAAAACTTACCTAAAATAGGTTTTTTTTTTAATAAAGAGAAAAATTAAAAATTTGTGAGTATGTGTATATAGAAAATGATGAGTGTTGCATGTTGTCAATGATGGAAATGCTTAGTTTGAGTTTGTTTATTGATGAATCTTTCTGGGATGAAATTTTTGTAAATATTGTGTGATTTCAGATGAGAATTGTATAGTGTAAATTCGAGATAATAGTAGTCTTGAGCATGAAAAACTTCGTATGAGGAGGACCGGAAACCTAGGTTAATAGTAACTGTAGGAAACTTGATTTAGCTAAGCGTGTGAATGAGTATTGCTAGGTGGATACCTAATATTTGTAGCAAACGTTTGGTACAAATATACGTTAAGTCATACCTTAGGATGTTTAACTCAGGATGATACTTAGACATGTTTTCGGCTACACCGTATTCATGGCCTATAGTCCCTGTCACCACCATCCCCGTTCGTTGTGGTGGAAGCGTCGTGTTGGGCGGTGGCGGTGACCAGAGAACTTTTCACCATCGTCGGTGGGCCCCAGAGAGAGTGAGATGAGAATAGAAAACTCAGCCCATAATTTTTTTCCTAACTTTTCTAACTTTGTTATTAGCATTTGTCTTATTTACTAACGTGTGTTACAAGTTTTACGACACTCGGGAATCTCAGAACCTGCATCCGAAAACACGTTAGCGGTTATGTCGAGAATCGCACGATAAACAACAATTATAAGGAATATACAGAGGGAGTCCCGCCCCCTTCATTGGACGGAGAGTTCCCCGAGATTAACAAAATATACAGTCCGAGCTAGAAAGCATTAAGGTGTGTTTATGCTTTCTAACTATATACATGCCACGTCCTACAGAGCCGAGTGTTTAGCCAAAAGGTAAACGTAATATGAGTCGAGTGGTCGATGGGATCCACTCGCTAACACTGCCGCTGCTGACAACACAAGGAGAAGTATAACCGTTAGTACAACATTTGTAAGTATTTATCTAATAAACTTGCATACTTAGTAACTCGATCGAGACTACCCCTGAATCTTAACTTAAACCATACTTAAGGAGATTATTAAATACCTCTTATAACCAAAATGCAAGTCGACCTGGCAGTACTATACCGCGGGTCATTTGCCCGGATCTCCTAAAATTATTAACAGGAAAGGGGTGAGTTCTTGAGAGATACTCAGTAAGGGTTAAGCAGGGGTGACGGTTGTTTTATTTTAAAAACACATGTACAAAAGGATTAACGTGCAATGATCTAGCAGTTAATTACAATCATAATATAGCATGGATAATGATATGCAATACTTTAGTCCCGTAGGACTTTCCTTTCATCACTCCGAAGGATGATCATCCCGAAGGATGGCGTTACCCTTAAGCACGACAGTAACAAGACACACGTGGTACCAGCGAAGGTGATCAACCTTAGAACTAACTGTCATACGGTCACCCAGTGACCAACCATAAAAATGTACTGTTGGATTCGTCACGATCCTAAGATCGGTGCTCCCATGATTAAAAATCCTGCATTCCATTACCCTACTTTGTTACTAATCCCGGGAGTCACCGGGCCACACCATCGACCCGAGATCTATCCATTAACAAGCCTAAGATGCAATAGGAAAACCTAAACGCACATTAAGAATGTTAAACCCCTTACCTACGACGAATCCTTTATCTTTTTCCTTTCCCGCACATCCTTTGAGGTTCCCGGCCACTAGATAAAACATTAAATACTATAAGATTTCTATACTTAAATACTTAGAAAATTTCCTACACTTTTAACCAAAAGTCAACTCAAGTCAACCTTGGTCAAACATTTTCTTACTTTAGTCAACACTTATACAAAGTGGATAAAACATACTTAAACTTTAACAACTTGGTTATTAACACTTAAGAAGTTCAACTTTTACTTCTTTACACTTAATTACAACCTTAGTCCTTATACTTTTGCCAAATATTCATTTTTGGCCCAAATGCATATGAAGTGGTCCAAATCCACTAAAATGCTCCCAAAATTTATACTTAACCTTTTTAAGTATATTATTCTCCATTATTACAATTTGACTTTTCCATGAACACTATTCATAACTTTACTTCCATACTTTATCAAAACTTCCAAAATTGACCAACTTACTTAAAAATTGCCAACTTTCTCCCTTAACAATAAATGAGCTTTATTTTACTTAGTTTGTCACTAATTATCAATTATCACTTAAACTTTACCAAAATTTCCATTTTGGTACCCAACTTTTAAAAAGTGACAAAACTTTCCATAATCA
>JBBYHH010694247.1:0-10091 GCA_038382905.1 Daphne laureola
TAGGTAGTCATGTCGATATGAGTAGGTAGTCATGTTGATCTGCTTCGAGTCATGCCGATCGGAGTAGGTAGTCATGTTGATCTGCTTCGAGTCATGCAGATCGGAGTAGGTAGTTATGTCGATCTGAGTTAGATCAACATACATAAGACTTAGATCAACATGCATAAGAGATAGATCAACATACATAAGAGTTAGATCAACATACATAATCACTATATGAATCTACATAATCAGCATAAAAACTGACAAGAGTTAGATCAGCATACATAAAACTTAGATCAGCGTGCATAAGAGATAGATCAGCATACATAAGACTTAGATCAACAGACATAAGAGATAGATCAACATACATTTAATATTGATCACACACGACAATGATGTTGATCAAGTGTAAGGAGATGTTGATCACCATGTAAATCAATGTTGATCACCAATCATCATTTATTATAGTGATATCGATCGAAACAAGTCATCATGTTGATCAATATTTAATATTAATCACACACGCTAATGATGTTGATCACTATGTAAATCAATGCTGATCACCATGCAAATCAACATTTATTCTGGGATATCGATCGAAATAAGTCATAATGTTGATCGACATTTATTTCTGATCAGTCCAGATAAAAATATCGATCACAAGACGCAAGTGACAAACTTATAAATAACCGAAATGTTTATGTGCATGCGTACGCCGTGCGCATTTTAATCTGGACCTTAATTTATTATGATATATGATTTTATTTTATTTTTAATATTTTAATAAATAAAATCTACTAAGTTGAATGTAAATTATAGATTAGTGTCTGAGTTTTCAAACATATTTTCCTAAAAGTTTTAATAATTTTTTTCTAATAATAATTTAAGTCACTCACAATGTAATTAAGAAGAAAAAAAAACACACGAATCTTTGAGAGATGGAGGAGTATATTGCTATGCACCAAATGAGTTGACATTATGTGTCGAATCCGCTTGTTTAAGTGGATTTATATGAACCAAATGAGTTGGAATATTATCTAATAAATTGACAATAGCCGCTAAAAACTTTTGTGCTTCTCCCCGAATGTCTCTATGCGAAACTCCTAGGGTTTCTGCTGCCCATCCGCGCCACCGCCGTCACAAGCAGTTCGTCGGTGATGTGCGCTCTTCGGATGCCTCGCTAGCGTGCATCGACCTCCTGGATTTCCTGGTGTCACCGCATCGCTTCTTCGCGGCACAGTTCGTCCGTTTGTCTCGCCCCAGCCCGATGGTCCGATCGCTCCTGCCGCCAGCCTTCATCCGTGGTCGGATCTCTCGCGGCTTTGATCTCGTTCAAGCTCAACTCATACCGCCGCCGTGAATGGAGCGCTGGAAGATCTGGGACCTCTCAGCTTCCGTCACCGTCATCAAGATGTGGAGCCACCTCATATCGGTAGCCGACTGGGTAGAGCGTTGTTGGCCCCCTCTTGCTTCGATGGGCTTTTGAATTTGGGAGATGCGTTGTGGCTGCCTGGTTTCAGTGGGGATTTCCAGTTAACGCCTTTGATGGTGCTCGGTTACGGTCTCAGGTCATGGACCCATTTGGTGGCTGTCATGGTTGACATGGGTGGTGACTCGACCCCTTCAGGTTTACAGCCTTGGCTCGTGTTTGTTCACAGGGTGTGGTTGACTTTGGAGTATTCTGGTTTGTTGATTGTGTGTTGGTTTCAAGCCAATGTGTGGCCCAGTGGTTGGTTTGCTATACAGGAGGTGGTTCAAGATTTACCGGCAGGACTGAGCTGGGGCTCCTCCTGCCCGGCTCCATGAGGAGTTCGTTTTGGAAGGAGTTGAGTAATGGTCCAACTCACTCCTCTCCAGTTTATTTATCTTGGATCACTAGTAGGGCATTTTTTCTTTATTCGAAATTTATTTATTCTCTTTATCTGGTGATTTTCTGTTTGCTTTGCTTGGATGATATGGCCTATGGTTGTGACATCTCACCCTCTACCAGCACGCTCATAGTAAAATGACATTGGGTTTCTCGGGAGCCATACAGGTGTGTCGTGTGCGAGATCGCGGATCTATACATCTCTGCTATGACATTTTGTGCTATTTATTGGCTTATTGACAGCCCAGCTTGGAAGTTGACTTGACAGCTGAAGACTTCGCTTCTAGGTCCGGCAGATGGATCTTGACCTATTTCATTATTATTTTCAGCAACTTTTTTCTTTGTGTTTCAGTTAGCTATTTGACTTATGCCTTGGTGTTATTTATTTTTTGTTCAAACTCTGTCTTGTATTATTTTCAGAGAGAATAATATTGAACCGATTTCCCTCATATTTTTTTTACAATAGCGGCTAGGTAGTGTTCAAGAAGTTCCTTTCTTTCTTTACATTCATAAATTTCTCAATTTGTTTTCTAGGTATCAAATGAATACACTCTTAGAGAATTTGAAAGTCTATTTTTTTTGTGTGTTCCTGAATACATATTAATAGCCCGAACTTAATTTGTTAACTCATTCTTCCCGTATGGAGCCAGTTGGCACCCTTCTCATTGTTGAGAAGCTCTAGTCTAAAGAGTCCCCTTCTTCCTAAGAGCGAGATTCGACTTAGCTTTTAGTGAAGGGGTGTTGCACCCCTAGAGGGCCGCTTTCCTTTTAGTGGGAGCCTTCCCAAGGTTTCCCACGGACCCGTAAAAGAACAACTTTCTGAGAAGAAAAAGTTGTTTTCCCTCTAGAAGCCCCTCGGATGATAAAGGGCATGAATTATGACTCGTCTTGACTCACTACCTAAACTATTAAAACAATGCAAATATGTTAGTTGACTAACTCAAAAATATATATTTTTGTGCCATTTAACTTTTGGCAAATTTCATATTTACTCCAAAAGACCAAATGTTGTATAAAATTTTCTCATTTTACTCAAAATATAGATGTAAAACTATAAGTAGCTCCTAATTCTTTCTATAAGGTTATAATTAATCTCTAAACTTCAAATTAATATTAACAGTTATTTAAAAGTAGAACTGCTTTTATTTATATCTCGTTAAATAATAAATATGTATCATAATAGATTAAGAAGTTGCAGAAAATAACTTTTAAAGTTTGAAATGAAATATTATGTACTTAAAAAAAATTATAAAACCATTCTTTTTTTTTTTTAAATTAAATTTTTTTAACAAAAAATATGAATACTTTCAAGAAATTTCAACATTATCACTATAACAAAAAACATTTACTGTGACATTTGTAATATGTCACAAAAAGATGAAAAAATGTCATAAAAGTGTTAATGTGACATTTTAAACGAATGTCACACATATGTCACTAAAGTCAGTGTTGCTTAAAGTTTAAGTGATATTTTAATAAAATATTTGTACAACTTTCTTGTAACATTTTTAAATGTTATTATGAATAAGATGATAAAGTGACACTTTTATATATCACAAAACACGAGCATGCTTTAAGCTTATTTGCAATGCAAGAAGATCGGTTTTTGTTTCAGTATGACAACTTTTTTAGGATAGATTATTTGCACAATACTCATACTAAATGAATTATTTAGAAATCGAAACTATTTTTTAGGTAGAGGGAGCTCATCTCATGTACATTTCATTAATACAAAAAATGCCAAATGACACTTACATCAATTTGCTACATGAGGCATTATAATAAAAGAGCTGGACTCAGGCAGAAAAACTAGAAAAATGAGTTCAATATTACTGTCTCTACATAATGAAAACAGAACAACAAATATATGTAGAAAACAGAACAAGAAATCAAGACTCCTACTTAGCACTAAGACAGAACAACAAACTTTGAAGCAATGATCAGGAACCATCAAGCAGCCCTTGCACTCGTGAGAAAGATATCCAACCAAAACTCCAAGCAAAACAAAAAACTTAAAGCAGCAATACCAACAGATAGAGGCAACCCAAAACCTCCACACCTGCAACCTCCATCAAGCAGTAATAACACTTTCCAATGAGACAGAATTGCAGCATTGACCCAGTTCAACAGCCTTGCAAAGCACACCAACTTTGTACAAGTTTTTTTTTTGAAATGAAACTTCTTATTTTATTAAAAAGGTTCAAGTAAACCAAGACAAAATCATGTGAAAACAAAACAAAGTTATGGGCCTTATGAAACATCATCCCTTACTTCTTTGGCGTCTCCTAGTTGACCATGACCATGTACTAAAATGACTTCCTACTTAAATGGTAACAGACCATGACCATGTACTAAGATGAGAAGACAAGACACAAGAGAACAGAAAAAAGGTAACAGACCTTAGTTCAAAAACCATTATTGTCTTCAGCAATAATGAGAAGCAACATCACATGCACATACTTGAAAGCTCTGTGTGCAAATCAACCATCTACACAAACTAACAAGAAATGTTGTATCATGTAATATTTCTAATACAGGTTAGATTTATCTTTCAAAATAGAGTACAATAGCAAGCATGCGTACCTTAACTCCTACACAAAACGTCTGAGAGGATTTGAGAATGCATGCAGGAAAACAAGAAAACATCAACATTCTACAAATATTCTAGAGGATAAAGGCCTTTCTATTTATTCCTTTGATCACAAGAGTAAAAACTATCTGAGAATGCATGAAGAAAAAAATAAAATCGTAGCCCTCTGAGGCACGAAAGCACATATTGAGCAAAAACAAAATATTTAAGTCCAACCTAAAATAGGCAGCAGTAGAGAAAAATCAAGACATCACCAAAGTGATATGAACCAAATTGCAACATAAAACTATAGGGAAATCATTGTCTAGAGCATGCGAGATTCGCCACAAAATATCAGGCATCACATAAATGATACATTATCGGTCTAGTTCTTTCTCTTGCTGTTGCAGGGCAACCTTTCACATAATCAGAACTAGATAAATCTTCAATATGCAAGAAAAATCTAGCAAGCATAATGCACCAAGAACTGATCAACTCCCAGATTGTAATTGCAAAAGGGGCACCAAGAACTAGGTAGTTGCGGCATGTTCTCCACAAGAACACCCGTTGGCTTCCCTTTCTGCAGAAGAAGATCGCAATTGATTCAAAACAATAGTAAGAAGAAAAAAGGCAATCTCCCAATATCTTGAAAATGTTGTTCCCAAATGCCATAAAAGATCACAAACAAATTTCAAGCATGATGAGATCAAACCTTTTCCAATAACCATAAATCTGAAGCTGGACCACAAAACTAATAACCCTCTACCAAACCCTAAGACATATAACTACAGATCTACGCTTCAATTGAATAAAAATACTCTGCCCTCCCATGATAAAACTTGTTTGTGCGTCTCTGGTGGTTGCGTCTGGCGGCTCTGCCCGTGTAACAGTGACGGATTTCGTTCCTAGTAAGATTGATCGATCCTTAATAAAGGCGTCTTCTATTGCCAATTTGGTTGGGTTGCCTGAGAGTGTCATCAACTTGGGGGTCGGTGATGGAATCGATGGGAATCTTCAGCTGATCTCGGTCAGCTCCGTCGCGGTGGTGAGTGGTCCGGCGACTTGCGGTTCCATCTTTGTGTTCCCTGTCTCCAGCCATGATGCCTCACTTCTGGACGCGGAGAGGAGAGGTTCAACGAGCAAGTAAAGAGGCATTGCATTAGTGGAGGATGTATTAAGAGTGAATTAATGAATTGTATTGGATTGACGTTAGTGGACTCGTGGCTCTTAACTGTTCCTTCCTTTAACTACATGAGTCTCGCCTCGCGTGTTAAAACTTATTTTAACATTTGCGTTAAAGGTCACAATGAAAATGTTATTTAAGATAGTTTTTGTTGTAGTGTATGTTCGTTAACAAAAAGATCTAAAATTTTAAAATTAAGAATTCCTCAAAATTTTCATTCACAAGTTCTGTGAGCTTCTCAAAATATATATTTTTCTATAAATTTCAACTATAGAACACAATAGTTAAATTTTTAATTCTAACTTGAGGTTTTTTAAGAGTTAAAATTATTTAGGGTATTTGATTATTAAACAATGATTATAAAGTTCCTAATTTAGTTTTATTGTATATGTTCTAAGACTAGTAAAAATTACAGTTTAGTCATTCAACCATTAGAAATCTAACGATGTCAAACGAGTTATTGAGTCAAAACCCTTATCTGCACTACTTTTCATAATTGGAATATCGGATCAAGACAAATCATAATTCAAATCCTTTATTAAACGAGTCATCAAAATTCGGGATAGTAAATAATTTGGCCTTTCTGTTTTAAGGCAACTGTGTTTATTAATGAAGGTTCAACTGAAAATACCATCAATTGTGCAAATCATGGACCGAGATACAAAAAATTGCTAAAATTTGAAGTATGAATTAATTTGTTTTCGATGATACAAAAAGAATTAGTGAGGGAATTCTATCGTAATTCAAACGTCATATAGATTATAGATCCATAAATGTGATAGATATATGTCCGTACATTCCCACAAATTGGGGGTAGAGTAGAGCGGCATTTTTTGGTGGAGTTATTAAGTGGGATTGTGATGTTGTGAATTGATGAGAAAGGAAAAGAAAGCCTTGGTGGTGGTGTGTCCGAGTCCGTGAGAGGGTAACTAACTAATTAAGGGTCCACTCTTGTTTTTTTAAGATATGAAATTAGGGATATTAGAGATTTGAACACAACTTTCACATTATTCTAAAAAAATTAGTCACTAAATTAGATACTCACAACAGATTCACCTTTGTTATGTGTTCACACAAATTATTTTATCTTAACATTTTCAAAATAAGTCATTTCTTATCGGTTGTGTTAATTTAGTAGAAAAACTCCACTTAGTTTCACAAGTCACAAACATAAAACCCTTAACACAAATTTTTCTTCAAGGAAAAAACAAACTTTCTACACACACCCTTTTAAATTAATATTCTATTTCATAAAATTTCTCTCCATTAAAAAAAAATTCTCTTTAGTTATGACTCTAGCTTCTTACATAATGATACGTCAATCATATGCATACACAACCCCGAGAAGCTAAAGGCTTTATTTAGCCTCTCTAAACGAAATGAGCATGCATTACTTTCTCCGTTTGTTGTCACTTTTCCTTCCTAAGTTATATAGAGAATGAAATAATAATGCTCGATCTCGTCTAACCTCCGCTAAAACTCCCTTTGTCGCGCCAAAGATCCCCAAAGGTAAGTTCCTCCGCTTAGAATACCCTTATGGTGAAGTCAACGCATATCGATGAACTCAGACGAGACGCTGAAGTGACCACTCATCCCACATATGCGAGACTTCTACGTGTAAGACATCCAAGTAGCAAACCGTCTCATCGAACACGTGTCACCATCCCAGCAACGCCGAACCTTCATGGGGACGACACCTAGGCCTATAAATACCATCTCATCCTTTGCACAAAGTGTGCGCTCTCTCAACCCAAGACCCGATCCTCGACTCGGAGAGGATTCCGAGTCTGAGGTCCATCCGATAAGTCTCGCTTACGATCTCGGCCACAGTCGAAAGCCCGTGGATCCTGAGCATTTCGGGCCTTTAGACCTAAGGTAACTATGATGAATGATATGCTCTCCATACCTTATCTTTGTCGATTCCTATTACGCTAATCCCGGTATTAACGTTGGTGTTGTCTGTGGTAAACCAGAAGTTTCAGACCTAACAGATACCACACGATTATCCACCCCCTCCCTATGCAATCAAATCACAAACGCATACGATATCTGACCACCCAATGCATACCAAAGCGCGACTTGATCTCCATAAGAGGTTCTAAGGAAACCCTCGATGACCGGAAGCCTCATCCCGGTACCTCAGAGGAACCGGGTGGTGAAATAAGACAATCTAAACTAGTCATGAAGCGATACGCCTTTGTATCCGGAAGAACAAATGGCGCAACAACGGGACGAGGACTAGTGTTTTCAAATTCCATCCCCCCGTACAAGAAAAGAGGTAAAAGAAAAATATTCATGGAGCACACACATAAGTTCCTCACATGCATTTGCCTACCTAGGTAGAGTAAAAATAATCATCGATCGAGGTAAGGTAGCTAAACAAAAATAAAGGGTACGACATCGACATACAGGAAAATTAGCAGTACTCCAACTTTCCCATCCATGGGGATAGTAGAGGTATGACACCGATCCATCTTCACGGACATCGACAAAAATAACAAAACCACCTTTGCACCCTCCAACAGGCACGTTCCCGAGAGACACGTTGGATCTAGGGTTGTGTTTGAACGTGCTGTCAGTGCTGATTCATGAGGGGATGAGGAGCCCAACGAAGAACATACAGTACCCGGTGCAATAAGGATTGATGGATCCGGAGGCGGCGATATGTATGTGCACCACCATAAGAATGCTTCCTCTTGACATCAAAATATATATCCCAATCGCACTCCAGATCCTCATCGCTTGCGGTTTGAATCCTCCGCCTAATTATGTTTGCCTACTGCTCGCATAATTAGCTACATTGATCATTCCAGTGTGTGGTCTTCCCTATACCCAACAATAAGAATAAATCAATGAGAGGAAGCTAGAAGGTGACCTGACGACATCTCGTGTCCGTCCTACTAATCGTTCAAACAACTTGTGATTCGGCGTGGCGTTTCCATGTCCTGTGATCGTGTAAAGGGGCAAAGCCATTATAGCATCCCAAATAGGCCCATAAGTTAAGAATAGAGTGAGGGGCCACTTCTTCTGGACCCAGACTGAGATGGTCACTTCAAATCCGTGCGTGAGAAGTCACGACCCCCTCCTATTCACTAAACATCAAGGATAAATCAGACGGTGCACCGAATGACCTTATAGGGAAAATTGGTAGTCCCATTTGAGATAACCAACCCGTCATGCACCCTCGCTCACTGGCGAGACCGGGCATGCACATAACAAATGTTATGACCCCTTCAGAACCCGAGAATATAAGGGGACCTTATCCCAGGAGACAAGAAGATCTGGATAAGCGCGATTCCAGGGGTGAGGCTTATCCCCTACACCACCGGGATGAGGAAAGATTAAGGTCTCTGAACCCCTTTTATGGGATAGGGTCTGGATGGACAGATCTCTGGTACGTACTAAGCGCGATCTAACCGCCCGAGCCAAAATAAGATAAAAAATGTTGTGTGGTGTAGACTAAGGCACAATAGTAAAACTAAGCAAGAGATGGAGGATATTTAAGTTCTAATGAGCTTCAAGCAACAATTAAATACATAATCCCGTCAAAATAGAAAACTTAAGGCAATGCCTTTAAACATAATTGTTGAGAACCAAGACACAATAAAGTGATAAAAGAAACATGTGGCCCTCTAATCCAGCATCGATAAATCTGGCCTCGGTGCCACCAAAGCCCCCCTTGTTGGTGGCTCACTAGCCTCTCCGACCTTGATGCGTTCTGAGGTAGTCCCTTTTGCTGGGACAATGGTGGGGATAACGGGGCAACGGGTCCTCAATGACTCCTTGCTCGGGTGGTACGGATCTCCATTGCAACAAGATCATCTTGGTACCATTCCAAAAGAGATTGATGATCTCTCTCCGGTCGTTAAAGTTTACCCACTCCAGCCTTAGGCGCTCATTCTTCACTTGAGAGGTAGACAGTTCCCTCCTCACTACATCTAGCTCGGTCCGAGAAGAGAGATGAATCGCAGGATCGTCATCCCGCAGAATCTTGGAAATCTCCTAAGTGAAAAAATTCACCTGAAAAAGAGAAACTCACCAAGTAAAGCATGCTCCCGAGACAAGGGCAATGGCAGAAGTTAAGCATGCTCCCTAGAGGGTGAAGAAACCTGCTAATGTAAAAAATTGAAGGCAAATAATATTTATAAGCTCGACTCTCCCTCAAGTGTAAGGTTACAACTGTAGTAGGGTGAGTGGGATCGAACCCAAAGGAATTGATGACAATTAAAGATAAACAGTTAAATACAATATTTTTGGTATTTTTATGTTTTAGAACAATCAGGATATAATGGAGTTGTGAACCAAATTATGCTAACAGTAACAAGTAACTAAATAAAATCCTGAAATCAAACTAGAGTTGAAAGTAACAAAACTGAATGTTTTTGTTTAAGTCGATGATAAAGGTCCCCTTGATTGTTTAGGGATGATGATTACTAAGTGATATGTCTGGTTGAAAATCATGCAGTGATAGAGGAGATGGATAATATTCA
>JBBYHH010694258.1:0-10090 GCA_038382905.1 Daphne laureola
GTAATAAGAACATAGCAATTTATCTCATGAAAGCATATATTTAAGGGTAAAATATATAATATTATTTGCACTCATCAGTTTTCCAGATCAAAGAACGGTAACAAGTGGAGATGAGATGATGATGATGAGTTGAAGAGAGAAAACAAATATTTGGGACTTCTCTTCACATTCCTTAAAACTTTAATGGCTATATTTTTATTAATGTGTAATTAAACTATCATTGTAGGGTTATTTTAGAAAATGGAAAACTTAATTGTTAAATTAACGAAAAGACTAAAACAGAACAAAAAACTTTGTTTTAGGATTAAAATATGAGGAATTCTTAAAAGGGAACCAAAATAAGACGCGTCTTAAAATTAAGGGACTAAAAATGGATTTTATTTATTATAAAAATAAAAAATAAAATAACGGTCTCGTTAACGGGTGCTTTCGGGACACTTCTTAAGGGTTCGTTCAGTTGTGAAAAAAATTCTAAGTTTTCATTTTCAATTTTCGTTTGTAAATGTTTGATCATATAACTAGTTTTCAAGTGATGAAAAATCTTGTTTTTCAAATTTTTGAAAACTCTAGTATTAAATTAGGGAACCTTCAAACAAGGATCCCTAGTTTAATACTAGAGTTTTTCAATATTTGGAAAACAAGATTCTCCATTGTTCAGAAGTTAGTTATACAATCAAACATTTATAAAGGAAATTTAGAAATGAAAACTCAAAAAAAAATTCATAATTAAACGGATCCTAAAATTTTTTATATTTCTTTTTAATGTATTAGATTTTTCATTATTTTATTTCACTACAATTCAGGGACCATCCCTGTGGCACACCTAACATCCCGCTTGGCAAGAATCCTAGCCCAAAATGTATACTTATCCATTCTATAATTATCTTCCTTTTTATGCTCTCTGTCTCTCTTTTTTTTTGTTTTTTTCTTCTTAATTCTTCTGTCTTTAATTGTGTCTAACTTAGGTATCAGGTTAGCGTCCTTCTCCTAGGATTAGCTTTATTACAAAAATTCAGACTTTACTTGAGCCTAAAAGGTACTGTTAATCTAATTCTCTTTCTGCTAAACCTAGTCGCACAGATGACCACGGTGCCTCTTCCTATCACCGGCACCGCCAGCCTTGTCTCGCCGCCGCCGCATTGATCCTTCTGCCGGCCAGGTGCTCGGCCCCTGCTTCGGCTTCGTGCGTCCTTGGTTCGCGCCGGTAACTACTTGATTTGAGAGAACAGGAGCAGTCCGGCCGCACCAGCCACTCGGGTTAACATCGCCGCCATCGCTGCCACTGGTCTGTGGCCAGGTAAGGGTCTGCCTCAGTCTGTCCTCTCTGGTGGTGCATCGGCGTCCGCCCCTCTTCCCTGGCCAGGCGAGCGCTGGCCTGGGGCTTCTCCCCTGCCAGGCTTTGCTGTTTCAGCTCGTTGGTTGCTCTACGTCGCCTGTGAGGTTAGCGCTTCAGGCAGGCTCAGCCGGTGGAACCACAGTCCTCTTGACGGCGCTGGGGTTAGGGCGTCGGCCTTTCGTGTTGAATAGGGCTGGTTTTTTCGGTGATTTGGCGAGAAGCGGTGCTGCCAGCGCCGGATTTGCTACGCTCCAGCACTGTGGTGCTCCTGCTTCCTCAACCAATCCACAACACAACTCCTTTGGTGGTAGGTCCGGGCTTTAATGGGTGCATGCCTCGGAAAGTGGGTTTGTTTGGTCGGTTGCCGGTGGACTCCTGGTACTACTCATGGCTGTGACGATCGTTTTACGGGATTGAGGTCGGGGGACTCCCAGTCTGCGCGCGTGCCATGACGTCACGTCCGTTATACTTTGTGAGGGGGTCAATTTTAGTTTAGTTGAGAGTCGGTTAGCTAAGTTTATGTGGACCTCTATTATTTCGATGTAGGTTTTTTCTGGTTTTTGTTTTTTTCTGCTTTGCTTGTTGCACTTTCTTATTGTTGCATGCTTGGGTGTGCTAATATGGTTACTACTACTGAGGCTAGTGTTCTCCTCAGCCCATCATGGCGCATCGGTACTATACAGCTTTTGGACAGTCAGGGGTACCAGGAGCTTGATTCCTAATCTTTTTACCGCCTTGGTGGTCATGACCGTCGTCATGAGTTTCCTTTGTCTTTTAAGCGCAGTTAGTAGGACTCTAGTCTTAGTGGTTATAGTTTTCCATTACATTACCCCCTGTGTGGTAGTTTCACCCGTTAAGAGCTGGTTTTGGTGTACCTTCAGATACTTTAGTTCGTCGTTATTGACTTGTTTTATAATGAATTATTGTTTACTACCTCCGTCCCAAATTGTTTTAGACGTTTGACTTTTGATATTGTGTTTGACTCAAATAATTATTAGGAAGAATTTGTTAAAAAAATTAATATATATATATATATATTTAGAAATTAGAAATATTGAATTATCATTTGCATATAAAGTATTTAATTTTTTACATCAAAATATTAAAGAAAACAAATCATAGATTAAATACTGAAAATGAAATGTTCAAAACTTTTTGGGACGGAGAGAGTATAAAATAGATCCGCTTTGTTCAAAAAAAAAAAAAAAGGATTAGCTTTATTACAGTTTTAGTCCTTAGGTTAGTTTTAGTTACTCAAATTAACCCCACAGACTTAAAAAACTTCTAAGTAGATCATTCCTTAACTATTTCTTATGAATCTCTCAGTTTTACCCAAATCTTTTTATTTTCTTCCATCTAATCCTTAGCTCCCTAAAGTTTACAATTCGGTCCTTTGACTTTTGAGAAATCCCAGATTTTAACTTGCAAAATTTTATTTACATGCAACTTAGTCATTTATCTCTTTTGATTGAATTTTTGATAAACTCTATATTTGAATTGTATTTTGACTTGAATTTGTTATTATTATCTATTATTGAGTGTTATTTTTTTTTTCTCTTTTTAATTTTCCATTCATCTTGATTGTATACCCTAAATTCGTCACTACTACAATTATTATATATAGAGATATAAAAAAAAAAAAAAATTTACTTTTAAAAAGTATCTTCCACACCTGTTAACATTTCCCTTAAAACATCTTAACATTTTCCTTAAAATATTGCACACGACTTGCTAATCAAGCGCCTCCTTTCGTTATAGTACTTTCTTGGAAGTTGAACTCTCAAGAAGGGACTAGGGTAGTTATGTCCAAACAAATATTCTTCCGTCCACAAAAAGTTGAACCATTTGATTTTATTATTTTAAAATTTAATATTTAATTTAAATTTTAATAAAGATAAAGTATGAAAAAAAATTCAAAAAAAAATATATTTAAAAAATTTAGATTTTAAATTATGATACACATATGAAATATTTAATTTTCAATGTTTAAACATTCATGAAAAAAAATCATAGATTAAATACTGTAAAACTGTCAAAACAAATGATTCAATTTTTCGTAAATGGAGGAAGTAGTTGTTAAATTGAGATAAATAGCTAGTTAGGTCTAAAATTTTACTGTTTTTTTGTTGTAGGTCTAAATTTTTTCGAATTTTCAAAATAGGCTTAATACTTTTACAAACGTAGAGAACTGAGTCTAAATCTTTAAAGAAAATTGCAAGTTAAGCCTAAAATTTTCAAAAAATTTTTGGAAGAAGACCTAATTAGAAGTTTAAAGTTTTTTTGGATCCTTTAACAAGTCTAGTTCATACAAAACAATATTAGAGTTTTGATAACCGCCAAATTTGATTCTGATATCAGTTCTGATTCAGATAATAATAATTAAAGTAGATAGATTAATACATTAAAACTATAAAATAACAAGATTGAGATTAATTGATTCTTGAACATAGTGATGTGGATTCACATGTCAACCACGGATGCACACACAAAACACAGACACTCTCTGTCACAAAATGTGTATTCTCCCTAGCTTTATTAGCGGAGTAAATGGTAAAATCATATCCAAAATAAATTTGTAGTAAATAATCTTCATTTTCTATACTTTAATGGGAAAAATCTCGAATTTAGTTGGATAATAAAATCTGTCTACCCTAAACAATAATGGTAAAATAAAAAAAATTAGCTTAAGAAAATGAGAAAATTAAGAATGATGTGTCAAGAAGATTTTTCTTATTTAATTAATCATCACTCCAACGTCATCATAGCAACACAACATATACGTCATGTTTTCTGTTGGATTCCTATAGAAAAACTAATTAAATCCCAATTAGACTTGAAAACGTATTGTACATTTAATTATCTAAGTCTAATTCACATACAAGGAATAACAGCTTTTAAAAAATAACTTTTACAATTTGAAAAATTATTTATGAATTTTGCATGATTAGTTGTAACTATTTGATCTTAACCATTGAAAAATTATTCAAAATTTTTAGGATTCGTTTTGTTGTGAATTTTTTTTTCAGTTTTTATTTTTAAATTTCATTTATATATATTTAATTATATAAGTAACTTCTGAATAATGAAAATCTTATTTTTTAAATATGGAAAAACTCTAGTATTAAACTAGAAAATCTTATTTGAAGGTTCTCTAATTTAATACTATAATTTTCTAAATTTAGAAAACAAAATTTTTCATCACTTAAAAATTAATTATATAATTAAATATTTATAAAAAAATTTAAATATAAAAATATAAAAAAAATTCTTAAACTAAACAGAAACTTAGCTACTTGAAACGGTATTACCAAAGGGGGAAACAGTTACGTTACATAAGCGGAAATTAATGTTAATTAGACACAAGCAACCAAAGGAGCGGAATGCTGCGTTATTTTGCCGCCGATCATCATGTGCTCCTCCGCCGCCGGCACCGCCACCACGTTACAATACAGTTTGTAAGCCTCCGCCACATACATATCGCCGCCGCCGTCTCTTTCATCATCCTCCTCCACTTGTTCTGGTTCGGCTTCGTCTTGACGGCATGCAACGCCGTCGTCTAGTTGGACCAGCGTGAGAACGAGCCGGCCGTTTTCCCGGCGAGCTTCAAAGTACTCGTGATGCTTCACTCTTTCCTCCGTGAGGATCAGCCTCCCGTCGCCGCTGTAGTGTCGGGTCAGGACCCGCGGCATTTGGGCCGGCGAGTTCTCCGTTCGGGTCAACGACGGAATCGGCGGCGGGAAACTCCTCGTCTTCTCCGGCGCCGTTTTTGATCGACACCTCCGCCGGAGATGAGCGGCGGGTCCGGGAACTTCGTCCATGTCGGTGACGTAAACGCCGCTTTCGGAGCCGAGAACGTCGTCCATGTCGGCGGACCGGGAGCGGGTTAAGGATTCGAGGATGGAGTTGGACGCCGCCGGCGGCGCCGGTGGAGTTGGTTGTCGAAACGACGACGTTGAGTGAACGATGGTGGAAGTCTTTTGATGGTGATGTTGAGCGTAGATGAGGACTTTGAGACCAGGTGGGAGGAATTTCTGGTCTTTGGGTTTCTGGACTTGAGTGGAAGATGGGGAGAGTTTTGTCTGGAATCGTAAAAATGATAAATATGCAGTGTCCTCTTTGGAATTTGACCTTTCAATTTCACTTGAAGATTTCATCCTCTTCTGGTTTGGGAAATCCGGATTACAGCTTAATTAATACTCTAATGAACTGTGTCCATCGTCTGCAAGAGATCACAAAATTGTTAGTAATTTTTTTTTTTTAACTAATTGGAGAATTCAATTGAAATTAATTTGAAACATCCCTCTACAGATAAAGTTAACTGTGTGCAAGCTAGCTAAGTGATTAATTTATAAAAATACTCTGTACGTAATATACATAAGCCGTACTAACACTTCAAGATCTTTCGGTTTTAGATTTCCTTTATTAATTACAAAGGGCAAAAAATTAAACTTGAAATTTACAAAAGAAAGAGATAATAAAGATTTAAGATGGATAAGTAATTTAAAGTAAAAAATACTTCCTCCGTACATTTTTAATAATTTTGTTTATTTTTTAACATTTATTTATATATATATTTGTATGTAAAGTTAAGTATATAAGATAAATGACTTTTTTCTCCAATTTTAAGCTTGAGTTTGCCTGCACGTGGCCGGCACAAGTACTCACTTTTTCGTGTTTTTAATTCCGGATTTAAGTGATGCCTAGCTAAGCATTTTCACCTATTTAAGGAATATATATATGATAAATAAAATAAATAAAAAATAAGATGAACAGATACTTTCGAAGAAGAAAGAAAGAAAAACAGACCCCATTTTGTTAATTAGTTCAAAGATAGTAGTTATATTTACACACTATTGTTCCTTCTTAATATAATCCATATATATACCTTACTTAAATACAGTTTTGAAATAACAATGAATTAAGTAAATGAACTGTATTAAAACTAGAAAAAGAAGAACTAATTATGAATTGATATGAAAAAAAGTGAAGCTAGATAAATAGATAGATAGGCTTACAAACAATAGTTGAAGAAGATGACCCTCTGGTGGGAGAGGAAGCAGATAAATGAGTATACTTTAGACCCACATTTCTGATTTCTCTTCTGTAATTAGTGAAAGTTAATTGATTAGAAAGTAAGTCTAACTAATTAATTAATTAGTAGTGTGGTTGGGAAGATGGTGGGAGGTTTCTCATGCAGGTGTATGTATAATACTAGTATTGTGCATGTAGAGTATATATAGCTAGAAAGAGGTGAAGAGCTGCACAAGTGGCAGAGCTTTCTCATGCAAATGTGGCAGCAGAAACTGCAGCAGACAATATCTGAGATGGGTACTGTAATGTAATTTGTTTGTTCCCAAAATTAATCAGAATTAATTAGGTTGATATTTAGGAAGAAGCTATATAGAGAAAAGAGTGATGATCAGCTGGCATGCATTTCTATTATGCAAAGTTTTGTGTTCCTCTGTAACCTCCTCTGACACTCCCCTTTTGGACTTTCATTCTCCTCTAATCTGTTGATCATCATTTACTGTAACAAAATATATATATATATATATATATATATATAGATCACCACCAGCTGCTAATTCAAGCCTTGTTGAATATTAGATGTATTTTATTGATATATATGTATTTTGTGGAGTAATTTTCAATACTACTCATATAAAACACCTTACTAATCATTGAATGTGTTGTTACGAGTACATGACGTTGAATAATTAAGGGATCGAACCTAAAAGAATCAAACCCCTAAAATCTAAATTTGTTGTGCATATGTCTAAACTAACGTGAAATGCAATTGGACAACAATATATAAGTGGTAGTGATGATGGAGAATGTGATTAAACTAAATGAAATGTGGATAAAATGAATGAAAAGCGGCATTTGTAGATTCTCAAATGTTGGGTGAGTCATGCATTCTAAAGATCGCATCTAAATTTGTGGTTTAGAGATGGATTATCTATAAATCACCGACCAATTTGTGAAGGTTATCTCTAACTCGTCGTGAATCAATTAATCAATTCCTTAATTTAGCCATAAAGATCTCTCTCTCCTATGAACACTTAGATTGAATATGGCAGAGTTGGTAAACTCTATATACTCAAGCGTGAACAGTTTATGGATATGGAATCGGAACCTAACCCTATGCATACCGAAAATAACACATGCAATCTCTATCAGTACAAGACGAACGTAAATATCAATTCAAAATTACGCGCGTGGCCGGAAATCCTAAAAGACGAATGTAAATATTTATTAATCCTAATATTAACTTAATTACTTCTAGTCCTAATTAATAAACCTCACAAATGAATTAATTCAAAATTCTTTCCTTCTTTTTCTTTTATTCTTTCCGTCCTTTCATTCTTTTAAATAAGTACATATATCTTCAACAGTTATGAAATCTCATTTTTTGGTTGTTTTTTCGTTATATATATAGGGATAGGTGAATGAGGTTACAGGGCTGAAAACGAGACGAATGAAACATTAAACTGATCATCTTAGATTTAAAATTCGTATATATTGAGCTTGAAAATAATATGAATGAGTTTTGAATCAAACGAGCTCAAATCAAGTAAGTTGTTCATTAATATCAATAGAAAAAACTAGGGAAACCTTCAAATATCCCCCTGAGATTTATTATAATCTGTAATTTACCCCATCGATTTTCAGAAACCTGCAATTAGCCATCTGAAATTTAGTAAAATCTTCAGTTACCCTATTGATCAGTTGTATTGCTAGTTGACTCTTAAAGATTTTAGCAGTAATTACACTAACTATACTAAAAAATAGTTAAGGGGCAAGCAAAGATCACTTGTGTCCCAATAGTATGGGTTCGTCTGCATTTTTGCAGCCTCAGCTCGTCCGCTTTGTGGAAGTGACCAGACAACAACGACGACTAGACAAGGTGGCCGGTTGGGGAGGGAGAAATGAGAGAAGTAAAATATTGGGATTAAAGTGTTAAGATAAAAAATATTAGTGATAAACCTCATGGAGGTAATTCTTAAAGATCAACTAACAACATAAATAATTAAGGAGGGTAACTGAAAATGTTACTAAATCTCATGAGGATAATTGCAGGTTTCTGAAAATCGATGGGATAAATTGCAGGTTATAACAAATATCAAGAGGATATGTATTTGTAAGTTTCCCAAAAAACGAAGAAAAAAATTAAACGAAGTAGGATATTAGACTATTTATATTAAACTTAAAAGATTATCAAGCATACAATTTTGTTCAAGCTTAACTTAATAATAATTATCCAAATGAGTCACAAATAAACTTTTAAGAAAGTCCACACTAAACTCATAATTCGAACTGTTTATTCAACTTTCATTCTTAAATTGGGTAGTTGAGGTTTCAACTCAAGAACTCGATTACGTCGTTTAACCATGAGTCATAAACTGCCGTGGAAAAAGGCGCGTAGAGTGGAAAGAGGAGGATGGTGAAACTTCATAATAGGTCCATAAGTAACTGTTCTTCACTTTTCTGGTCCTAGTAATCAAATATTCTAACAAATAAACCCTCTAGTAACGTAACGCCAAGGAAAGGAGAGTGCTAATTTATATGGCGGAAAGGCAACGCGTGTTTTGGAGGAATCCGTAGCAAGACACACGTGTGTTGGTGAATCATCATTTTCTGTGCCAGCTAGATCGAACAAATTACATATTGCCAAAAGAAAAACAATACTAGTACAACTCTTCAAAATAAATCTCACAATTTCGAAATTTAAATATTACGGGAAAATGCATGAACGGGAGCTACAAGTTTGGTGATTTTGACGTATCAAGCCTGTAAGTTCTTGAAATAACGAACCAGCTCTCAACCTTACTATCTTACGTAGTAAATTACCTAAGATATATCTAAACTATATCTTGCAAAATCTATACTTAAATTAAGATTTGTTGTAAAAATGGGTTTAAATTATGATATTGTTGCACATATATATATACATGAACCGTACATAATTGTTAACTCCGTTAATATCTAACAAAAATGCTAGAAAAATGCTCAAGTTGACATTTCTAATTTCTGAAACTTGATAAATACCCCCCTAAGTTTATGATTAAATTTTTAAGTCATTATTCTTAGTAAAAGTATCAAAGTTTCCAATAATTTTACCAATTTTATTATTAGTCTTATATTTTAGTTTAGAACTATAAATAATCTAAAAACTATACAAAGAATAAAAATAACAGTTATTAAGAAATATTTATGTAAATTTATAAAAAAAAATATAGTAATAAAAACCTCAAATTTCTCCCACGCACCCCATCTATCGACTAGCTTACCTCCATTCCAACCTAGCGCAGTAGAGGATGTTGGTGTTGGAACTGGGGCGAGAATGGTTCATTAGACACTGTTGGATTTCAATGGGCCTTAAATTGATCGAGTGGGATGGGTTGGTTGGGCATCACATGATAAGCGTAAGATGGTTGTGTGGTGGGGTTGGAAGAAATTTTTAATTATTAATCATTATTTAGTGTTATTTAAAATTATTTTTTGTTATGATAATGATGACCTGGAAAGTACGATCTAAACTTAGGTGTCTTTCAAAAAAAAAAAAAAAAGATATAAACTTAGGGTGTTGTTTAACACATTGTAGAAACTATGTAGTTTAATTTCAACATTTTCCTAACATTTTCCGTCATCAATTAACAGAATTTTTAATGGAGGTATATATTTATAGCAATATTATAGTTTGAGTAAATTGGACCATATGTACCTAAAGTATTCCCTTCGTTGCAAATCTAT
>JBBYHH010694269.1:0-10089 GCA_038382905.1 Daphne laureola
TGGGCGGAAGTTCCTATCTGATGTATAACGATATATTTTGTTAATCACCGCGCGATATTTCTGTTAAAACTCTGTAATGACGCTTTAGTAATCAACTCAAGGAAAGTTTTTAATTGGGCGGTTTTTTGGAACTGAAACTCTGATGGACTCCGTTTTGACGTCACCAGCCAAAACAAGAGTAAATCCGCTTCCACACAAGCGATCACGACGGACGGTGGTGACAGAAAGATTTCAAACCCTAACTTACTAGGCTAGAGTCATCCTTCTCATTAATGACCAAACAAGATCTCTCTGCTCGCACAATTAATGGAAGGTTTAGGGTTGCCCAAGTAAAACCTCCTAATATCCTAAAACATCTTCTCAGGTAATCCTAGGTTATCTAACAATTCTCTGTGGTCAGCTTAATGAAGTCCTCTCTCGAGGCACTTCATCAAACCTAAGTAGGTGCAGGGAATTAGATAGCTCTTCTAATTCTCATTCTCTTCTTGAAGATCAAGAAACGTTACTATACATGCAAAATCAACAACCAATCATGGTTATATCACCTAGCAATCATGCAACTACCCAAACAAACAAAGAGATAAAGAAACTACTCTATATTCATGCTCAACAAATCTTCAACAATTAGGATAAACATAATTGTAAAAGATAACGAAGAAGTAGAAGTAGAAATTTAGTTTTGAACTGTGAAGCAATCCTCCGTCATGCAACTTTGAATCCGAGTTGAAACAGCGAAGAATCAGTAGACAAGGTCCCAAAACCCTAGGTAAGAGTTCTTTTGGGGAGAAAAAACGCTAGTGCAGTAAGTAATTAGTTCTTGGATCAAATTTCAGAGTATTAAAACTCGAGTAAAACTTTGGTTTGGCAGACGGGCGATCCCCCAAATTTTTCATCCAGTCGCCCGGCGGTCGCCTGCGCTCCTGTAACTTTTGGTTCCGGGATTCGAGCGACCGCCCGGTTTTATGTTTGATCGCCCGCCAGTCGCCCGCGTTCCTGCCAGTCTTCATCCCTGGGGCTGGACGATCGCCCGGTTTGTGCGTCGAGTCGCTCGGCGGTCGCCTGCGTCCTTTTCTCCTCTTCCTCCTTGAACTTCTCCCGCGTTTGCAATGGGGACCTCAACATCACTTTTCCGTACGATCCTCCGCCAGACTCCTCTCTTTTGCCCATGACATGGAATTCCTACAAAAACACACTTGCGCCCACACTAAGTACTAACAAACTTCAATAAAAGCATGTGTATGAAGGTAAAAACATATGAATATTGCATAATCATCACTCCTCGCGGGCCGCCCATGCGACCCTGGCCACTGAGACGGTGGCGCCTGGATCAGCCCAACCCGCGAACGGGTCAGAGAGAGAGGAATTGTCGGAGACGCTACTGAAAACTACCGACGGAGGAGAACAAGACGAGCGGGGAACGCCAAGGCCACTTCCTGATCGCTGGTGCCCCGAGACCGGACCCAATCGCCGAATGGAAGCCGATCACCGATCAAGAAGGCGCTGGAAGAGAACTTCGCAGCGTTGCGGCGCTGCCAAAACCTAGGGGACATTATTTCCCTGAAAAATGTCTCTTTTTACCATTAACGTTTGCCAAAAAGTCCTTTTTTGCCATTATTTTAAAAAGTGGTCTTAGTTTACCATCAACGTAATAGTTTCTGATCCCCGTTTGTCATTCTTCGTTAAATTAATTTTACACTTAACTCTGAAGTTTCTAAAAATTGACAAATTCAGCAACTACCTCCTATTTATTCAATTCACCCACTCAACCTCCTGTTTTAATTCTCATTCTGCTCCGTCGTTGAATTTTTACCGAAACCATCTTCTCATCAACAACCCACCACTGCCGTGATTCGATACGTTCTCTTGATAATTCTCTCAAACGAAGTAATCATCACAACTCACCCCTTGTATAGTTTCTTTATCGAGATAACTCATTAGTCAAATATATTATAAATATCTCTAGATATATAAGTTTCCTTAATTAAGCATGTCATACAATCACTAATATAATAAGCACCTGTAAAAGTAACTGTTAGAAAACCGATTACCTTTTTTTTGTACATTTTCGCTTCAAAGAATTATTTGTTCTTATTAATCTGCTTAACAGATTGATTAATTCATGATATAAAGATTAGTTTACAACTTATTATCAAATTAAGTAAACTTATGATATTTAGAAGTAAATTAATCTGAGTTGATACATAACTGTAAATAATTATTCTTAATGAAAGATCAGCGACTAATCTGTTGTTTCATTGAACAAACGAAACCAAAGCTAAAGAATCAGAACTGACATTTAATTATACAATTATCTGCATCTCATAGGTATACGACGGACCAAATTAAAGTAAAGAACTTCACGGGAAAAAAAGAGAGAGAGAGAGAGAGAGAGAGCAGAAGCTCGCTTCCGGGAAATTATACAGAGGAGACAAGGGAGGTAAGATTGTAATTTTTACAAATTTAGGGCTAATTTTTTTCAGTTTAAAAAATTTGGGATAAAATTGATCATAAAAATTTAATCTTTTACGGAATATTCTGAGAATATTCTTTCAGCTAACGGCGTAATGGTAAATATGGTTCAAAATATAGATATCGATGGTAAAAAGGGACCAAAGATAAAATCTTGATGGTAAAGTACGATCATTTTTTAAAATAATGGCAAAAAAGATCCTTTTACCAAATGTTAATTGTAAAAATGAACATTTTTCGTATGAACTAAATAGGAACGCTATCATTTTTTATAAAAGATAAAACTATCATTTTATCCACCAAATGTGTGGAGAGTTAGACGACAAGATCAGCAAGCAATTTGGAAGTTTAAAACGATCGGGCTTGACTTTGGAGGCCGGAGGGGTAGTAGAGTGAACTTTCAAATGTTAGGGGGCAAAGGTTCATTGAATCATAGCCTAGTGATGTGTTTGCAATTAGTTCTCAATGTTAAATGCTTGAGAGTAAATACCAGAACAAAGTCCAGATTTTTTTAAATATATACATATATGCCCTATTCCCCCCACTGTAAAATGTAAATCCTCCCCTGGCTGTGGTGTGTGGGAAGTGTTTGGTCTATCCTTCTTCTTTTCAAGCAAGTTTGAGAGTGACTTTGTATTTTTGTATTTTTTTTCTCTTTTTAAATAGAAAGCCCATCAAAAAAGTTTTATCGACGAGAGAGTATCTTGATTCAAATCTACTTCTGTTATTATATTTTTTGTAATTTTAAAATTTATTTGTGAAACTGAAGAAATGAATAATAATAATAATAATAATAATAATAATAATAATAATAATAATAATAATAATAATAATAATAATAATAATAATAATAGTTCAAAGTGAAGAATTACCGTGGTCCATGTAGTTATGATGAGGGACGGAACTATCATAAGATCGGAGGGGCAGGCTCGATGTGACGCTCCTTAGGGTTCCTCCAGCTTCTCCAGCACTGCCAAGCGGTTGTTCTCCTTCAGGTGTCCTCAGGTGTCCTGCTCTTTCGTCTCGGTGGGCACCTCTCATCCCGTCGATGCCGCTTTCATCCCTCGCTCGGTTCCCCTTCTGTTATCGTCTCGTTCGATCGAAGGGAACGAGATGGCCTCCCTGCTTCTGGGCGTCGCCGAGCGCTATGGGGCATGGGTTTCGTCGACAGTCAGGTGCGACGCCACCGGAAGTCTAGCCCTGTAGGATCGAATCTGAAGATGGTTGTGGCGTTCCTCTCGGTTCAACAACTTCATCCGCCGGCGCAGGTGAGGCAGTGGTCAACATCACCCCCGGAGATGGAGGCAAAGGCACCACTGATGTGTGGGATGAAGGCCGCTCGTTTCTATCGGCACATTGGCCACCGATTTGGTCTCGGTGAATCTGGGGCCTTGTGCTCACTAAGTTTTCGGTTCTGGTTCGCTGTGGTTAATGGGCTGGCAGGACATTCGGGGTTGGTTGCCTCGGTTCAGACGAGCATGATGGCTTGCTGGTGTGCGTTGTTGAAGATTGGAGCGGCAGGGTCGAGCATGAGCACACCCTGCCTGAAGCAATGAAGCCTCAGTTTTCGAATTGGCTAGGCAATAGGTTCCCCCCGGTCAGTCTAGTGTTGGTTAGGAACCTATAATCGATTAGTCATTTTTCTGCAGTTTTTGCTAGTTTCGTTTTATGTTTTATTTTTCAGGATCCTCTTATATTTCTTGCTTTTGGTTAGATTTTATTTATTTTTGCTTTGTTTTGCTACTTCTCACATAAGTAGGTTGCTTTGGTTACCACTATTTCTACGATTAGTGCTCTCCTTAACCCATTATAATGCGTTGGTACCATTTAACAGTTGGACGTGCAGGGATACCGAGAGCCGGATTCAAGATCTTTGTATCCGCCATAGTGGTTATGAACTGTCGTCATGATTTGCTTAGCTTTTGGAGACCAAACAAGTTGAGTCTAACGGGAATGGTTTTGGTTTTCCAAAGTGATTCCATTTATGTGGAGATTTCCCCTTTTACGGACACGTTTATTTGTACCTATTATGTGTACTTTAGTTCGGTGTCTACAACTTATTTTATAATGAATTATTATTAATAAAATAGATCTTTTTTATTTAAAAAACAAAACAAAAAAAATCAAAGTGCAGAAATATGCGTAAAAAGAAGTTGGAGGACCTGAAATGACAATCTAGTAAGTTGATGGTCTTCTAGGCTAGTCCTTGGATGAAAACAGAAGCAAAATTTTGAAGTTGGTCCTTTGTGAGCGCCACCCCAACCTCAACGCCGCCGGTGGCCTCATCTCTGTTCTCCGCCAGCGAAACCGCCGCGCTCCGATCTATCGAAACCACCTCCACTTTCTCCGGCCTACCCCACCCGAAATCACACCCGTAAACCCCGAACCTCGGCGACCCTGCCACGCTTACAATCAACAACTCGGAAAGCTCGCCGGACATTATTTTCTCCATACTCTTCAAGTTCGCCGACAGCGTATCTTCCAACCCATCCTGGATCTTGTACTTCAGAGTTTCGATCTGATCGATTGTCTTCTCCACCGCGAACAAAACCCCATTCTCGCCGGTCAGTTCTTTCGCTTTCGCAGAAACCTGCAAACCGCCGACGCAGTTACCGAAATAAGTTTCCGGCAACGGTGGGTCCAAACGTGCCCTGTAGTCCACCGCGAAACCGAACATCACCGCCTGTTCTCCGTCCTTGGCTCTGGCTCGGACGACCGACACCACCACGTAGCTCCATACGACGGCGAAAGTTGACAGGCGGTGTCGTTTTGCTTCATCCAGCTCCGGCAGAAGTCTCTGCTTCAGCCTCTTGATGTTCTCGTTGCTTAACACGTACGATGCTCGAACCAGCTCTGTTGGATCCGCCATTAAGTTGTTGATCGGTTTCAGTTTCTGGGGATCACCGGGACTTGATCCCGTAAACTCCATCCACAGCCGGGCGTACCTGCCGTTGAGTCCCAGCGGATCTCTGATCAAGCTACGATCAAAAACAGGGGTCAGATTTTCTGGCAGAGAGACGATTTTGTTTTTTCCTTCTTCTTTTTCAACTAATTGTCTGCAGATATAAGACCAGGATTTCATGAAACTTGTCGAGGTTTTCCCGTCGAGGACAGCGTGGTGGGCGGCGACGCCGATGCAGAATCCACGACCCGGAAACAGAGTGATTTGCAGAGAAAAGGTCTCCGCTTTATCACCGTGCACTTTCAAGTGAGGAACTAAAGGGCGGAGGTCCAGATTGTGTTTGGGTGCGTGGCCAGAGAGCCGGTCAAAGTCGGTGCCGGCGCTAGATTCGGCGACGGTGAAAGAGACGCCGTCGTCAGGGCCGGAAATCAGGAGAGGTTCAGGTTGATGTGAGGGCCAGGAGATATGGCCGGCGAGAGGGATGTAGTGGAGGAGAGTGAGGGCGAGGGAGCGCTTGAGGTTGGGTAGGATGAGGTCGGTGAAGAAAGAAGGCGTTGAGTCGGCGGCGGCGGCGGTAATGAATCGGTAGAAGAAGAGGCGTTCGACGGGATGGAATTTGAGCCAGAGGGTGTCGTAAAAGGTGAGTGGGAGAGAGAAGTCGGCGGCGGTGACAGGTGACGGAGAGACTCGAGTAACCTCCAGTATCTTTAGGTCATTATCTTGAGAAGCCGTCGCCGCCATTGCCATGAGCTGGTAATGGGGAAGAACGCTTTCAAATTGGACACTGTACTGTATTCGACAAATTGAATTTAGTTTATGTGACAGACCCTACTCTCAAGTTTAATGTATAATTATTTTATTAATTATATTCAAAGTATTGGACTCTTATGAAAATTGGTAAGATTTATTTGATCAATATTCTGTTTGGGTTCAATTCCGTGGTTTAACAATCTGATTGTTAATTATGCACCAGATTGTTAAGCACACAATCTTGTGCATCAGTGGACAGACTCTACGTGATCACAAATTGTAATTCCCGTCAACCTCTCTTTAGACATATTAAGACAGGGCTGAAGATCCACTACTGGAAGTTTGGAACTGATAAAAGAGAAAAGTATGGATTGATCACGTATGTCATCTCATTGATTTTTAAAAGTCCAACGGTACTTATATTTCAGAGAATTCGAGCTTACAAAGAAAAGCTAATTCTGCCTCAAAATAAAATCAATAAAAAAGTATCTATTACTCTATATACTATTTGTGAAATTTTGATGAGACATTTATGAATAGTTGTAATTACAATTGGATTCTGATCCAACAACGTTTTCTTATTAATCCTACTTAATATATTTATAGTGGACAAATTCTGAAATAGGCCGTTAAGTTTTAGATATGCTACATACTTAGGTGCATATAGTTGTCTAGAGTTCATTTAGGTCCATTTTTGCTCTCACATGGGTAGGAGTGTAATATGAATCGAGCCGGTTAGAGTTCGAGTCACGCTAAACGAGCTGAGTTATATGAGCTTCGAACTCAAGCTCGAGACAATTTTTAGATTCGAGTAATACACGAACCAAGTCTCGAACTACATCCGTTCGGCTCGAGCTGACTCATGATCATACTAATATTTAAAAACTCAATATGATGTGATGAATAGTATTTTGAGACTTTTATAGCATGTGGTTTGGTGTACTACACCTCAATTATATTATATTTACTTACACTATATTATATACTCCATTCATCCATGAAAAATTAGTGTGTTTTTTTTCTTCTGATTATAGTGGTAGACTCAAATTTTCACAAACAAATCATTAAAAAAATAAAATAAAAATAGAAACTAGAGACATCAACTATAATTTCAATAAATTATTTGAGTCTATATATTACAGTGTTAAGAAAATAAAATCTTAGATTAAATATTGAAAAAGAAACGCACTATTTTTTTGGGCTTTATTATCAAATAGTCTTCTGAACTATGTTAACCCGCACATTTTAGTCCCTAATCTATAAAACGTACAAACTCAGTCTCTAAACTATGTAATTTCAAACACTTTAGTCCTATAACTCGGTAATTCACTCTATGAAACTCTAACATTGTTAGTTTTTTTTTTACAGATGGTGATCTATTTGTAAGAATTTAAAGCATTATGTTGCAAATGTTTAAGTTCAAAACTTCAAGGGGTTGTAGTGGTCAGCTCTGCTCCTCTGTTCAACCTGACCACACAGAAAATCCAGTGAGACGATATTTTTGTTAGATTTGATAGGTTTAGGGATTTTGGACATAGATTAGAAAGAAGTAGGATCATAATAGGTATTTTTTCTAAGGTCAACTAACATTAATATGGTCAAATGGGTAAAGTGCTTGACAGTTCATAGTTGAGGTACTAAATTGTCATATTTTATAATTTAGGGACTAAAGCGATTGAATCAATATATATAGTTCAAGGGACAATCTCATAATAAAGTCTTTTTTTTTTTTTTTTGGACGAAGGTAATATCATACATGCTTAAATTATACTCTCTTATACCCAAAACTTGATACATTTGATTTTCATATTTCAAGTTTTAATGTTTAACTGAAATATTTATAAGATAAATAGTGAAAACATTCATAAAAATATATATTTAGAAAACTTAGACTCCAAACTATGATACAGATATGAATTATTTAGCTATAAATTTCTAAAAATTTAATAAAATAGAACCATAAATTAAATAATATAAAATATCAAAAATAAATGTATCAGTCTTTTTAGTACCGAGGGAGTCTTTTTAGTACCGAGGGAGTATATACTTACATTATATATATATATATATATTTAGAATGTTGATTTGAAAATTTACTTAGATGTGACTTGGTGTAAATTAAAGTCTCCAACCTCATGTTTGTGAATTTCTAAGTGCCCTTTTTTATTTTTATTTTTTTTCTTTTGCTTTATTTAACAAATGATTGTTTTTTAATTATTTTCTATGGATATTCCTTAAAAAAATTATTGACTTTCTTAGTCCTATTGTTTGTGAGTTGCAAAGTGGCCTTTTGTATTTTCCCTTTTTGCTCTAATTAAAAATTAAATGGATTGGTTTAGTTATTTTCTATGAGTCCTTAGTATTTTTTATTGTACTTCCTTAATTTTTTATTTTTATAGTAACACTTATATCATTCAAAATTGATTTTCGAGTTTAAGAAGTGTAGTTTTTATGGTAACACTCACAAAATTAAAATTTATTTTCAAGCTTTAAGAAGTATGTTATCCCTTTATGAATGGTTTTTCGGTCCTTAAACATAGGATAATGTATGTTCTGAATTGGTAGATGAATGTTATAATGATTGTCAAAAATGCAGTCATAACATTAGTTTGTTTTAAGTTTACATTTAAACACTTATTTATAAGAAACAACCATTTTAGTCATTGTATTTTTAGTTTTATGTATAAAATTCATACTATTAATTAGAAATAAATGCTTTGAATCCGCAAGGTACTGCGGGGTTTAAAAAAACCTTGTCACTACCTATACACTCCCAGGAAAGCTAGGTAATTACAAATTAAGAAAAAGAGTAAAATCTATTTTTAATTCCTTAATTATAGTGCGTATCTTATTTTGGTTCTGTTTTAAGAATTTGTCCTATTGTAATCCTAAAGTTGGATTTTTTATCCTATTTCGGTTCTTCTGTTATTTTTTAAGTTAAAATTTCTGTTGGTTAAGTTGCTTTTACGTAAATACCCCTAAAAATACAATCTAATTACACATTTAATGAAACTATAGTCATTATACTTTTAAGGAATGTATAAACAAATCCTTTTTTTTTTCCTTCTCCAATCTTCAAATCCATCATCTCGCCTCTGTCCTTCTCAGCGGAATCCTTGTCGCCGCCCTCCATCTCAACCTCAACCGGACATTCAACCTATCCCAGTGCAGGGCCGACCCCATCACCGTCTCATTCTTGAACTCTACCGGTCTAGTCTCCTCCTCCACGCCCTCCACTGCTTCGAACAGAAACTCCAGTCCCTTGTACCCCTCATCCACCATCTTCCTCGCCTCTCGATCCCAATACGGCTTGTCGTAGAATCAGAGCAGCAAATCATCCACCACGACGTTCACTTTTGGCAGCGTGCAGCACCAGACGGCGGCGACACCGTGAGAACGTGGGCAGGTCGAACCAGTGGATAGCTTGAGCCACCATCACCAGATCTAGGCTCGATTCGCCGCCCACTTTCTGCTCCAGCTCTGTCATCGACATCACCGGCGACGTGCATTTGCAATGAATGTTAGAGAGGTTTACGGTGAACTGGATCTGAGTCGGGCTCGTGTCTGTGGCCACTACATTCTCGTATAACCTAGCAAGCTACAATTAAAAATCCCAATCCCAAATCAATGAATCGGAAACAACGGCCGTTATATATCTATCAAGAAATTTGGACTTACGGCTTTTGCTGCTTGGCCGCTTCCGGTGCCGACATTGGGATCTGCGCGCATGAGAGTAGAGATGAGAGAGATGAAAGGAGAGAGAAAGAGAGAGGGAGAGGGTAAAGTGGTAGAGAAGAAAAAGTAAGGGATTGTATGTAATTTATATAAAAGTTGAATGACCATATCTTTATTAAACATATATTGATTATAATGGTATTCCCGTCAAATACCAAAAAAAAATGGAAAACTTAATAGTTTTTTTTACGGAATGACCAAAACAGGACAAAAATCATGAGTTTAGGATTACA
>JBBYHH010694280.1:0-10089 GCA_038382905.1 Daphne laureola
TATATTCTTACTACCAAGTATTTCCTTTTCCTTTCTTTGTATTTTCCTTTAGGATAATTCCAACCATTATCTACTTCCATCTCATTCACCACCCTTAGATAGGATTCATATCTAGATTCTCATCCTTGATGTAGTGACATGCGTAAAACCTTTACCAAAATTATTTCCATAATTCTTTCTCTTTCATAATTCATTTCCTATCATAACACTCCATCACTTAAGCCCAGCTAACAATTTCCCAATAAAGCCCATTTGGGCTTAAAAACCCATAAAACCGCCGGCCCCCTTTGTGATTACCGAACATGTTATTTTTCAACATTTTCCCAAAGTTGACCATTTTACCCTCTGAATCTAATTTTTTGTAAAATGGACGGGACTCTTGAAATGTTGTACATCATTAAAATTTTGTATAATAACCTCCAAATAACTCATCGGGATATTTAATTAATTCATGAACATCATATTTACATAATCTCCAAGTCCTAAAAAATTACATCATCAAATTCTGGAAAAATTATATCAGAAATCATGGTTTATCCGGGGTGGGTGTAACATTCTCCCCCCCTTAGGACTCTTGGTCTTCTAAGAGTGTCCTCAACTTTTGATACTCTTTGGGGTACCGGTCTATCATGTCCTGCTCGGTCTCTCAGGTGGTCTCCCATTCAGAATGATGCGACCATTGAACCTTGACCATCAAGATGAACCTGTTACGGAGTTTCCGAACATCTCTAGCTAATAAAGTGACTGGTACCTCCTGATAAGATAGGTATGGCTCCAACTGGACTTCCTTTACGGGAATAGTCTGAATGAGGCCAAGAATACACTTCTTCAGCATACTCACGTGGAAGACATTATGCATCGTAGACATACTTGGTGGCAGGGCCAATCTGTAGGTGACCTTCCCAACTCGCTCCAGAATCTCATAGGGACCGATGTACCTTGGAGCCAACTTGCCCCGTCTACCAAACTGTACGGTCCATCGGATAGGTGCTACCTTGAGGCAAACCTTATCTCCTACTGCAAACTCCAAATCCCTACGTCATTTTCTGGCATAAGCTATGGTACAATCATTTGCAGTCTTCAAACATCCCTGAATCAGTCAGATATTTTCTGTTGTCTCCTCTATGACTTCGTGGCCTAATTCAACTCTGTCAGATGCCTCAGACCAACAGTGAGGTGTCATACATCTGTGCCCGTACAATGCATCATAGGGTGTCATGTCGATCGTGGTCTGATAGCTGTTATTGTAAGAGAACTCCATGAGTGGCAGGTGTCGGTCCCATTCTCCCCCGAAGTCAAGAGCACAACTCCTCATCATATCCTCTAGAATCTTGATTACTCACTCTGACTGACCATCTGTTTGGGGGTGGTAGGTTTTACTCATATGAAGCCGTGTACCAAGAGCCTTGTGAAATACACCCCAGAATCGTGCGGTAAAGCATGGATGTCTATCTGATACGATGGAGTCTGGTACTTCATGCAATCGCATGATCTCCTGAATGTAAAAATGAGCAAGTTTCTCCAGTGAATCCATCTCCTAATTGGTAAAAAGTGTGCACACTTCGTCAACTTGTCAACAATCACCCATACTACATCTTATTGAGACTGGGTCAGGGACAGACCCATCAAGAAGTTCATGGTGATGTTGTCCCACTTCCTCACTGGAATGGGTAGCATCTGTAGGGTTCCGGTGGGTTTCTCATGATCCACCTTTACCCGTTGGCAAGTGGCATACTTGGCTACATGTGTAGCAATGTGTCTGTGGATGCTGGGCCACCAAAAGTGAAAATGCAGATCATGATACATCTTCTCACTCCCTGGGTGTACACTCATCCTACTAGAATGTGCTTCCTCCAGGATTTCATCTCAAAGTGTCAGGTCGTTAGGAACATATAAACATTTCTTGAAGTACAGTAGACCTTGCCTGTACTCAAAGAACGGACGAAAAGCTCCAAAGTTCTAGCCTGACAACTTCTTCAAACTTAGATCCTTACCCTGAGATTCTCGGACCCTGATCTTGCTCTCATGCACTCCACCGGTATAAACCTGATTTTGCTCTCATGCACTCCACCGGGCCATAGAGCCTTCAAACTTGTCTTCTCAGATCATTCTTCTTTATCTCCACACTTAACCATACTGGTGTACATCCTACTCAGAGCATCTGCCACTATGTTGCCTTTACCGACAGTGTACTTGATCATGCAATCATAGTCCTTCATGTATTCGAGCCACCGCCGCTGCCTCATGTTGAGCTCCTTCTCAGTGAACAGATACTTGAGACTTTTATCATCACTGAAGATCTGAAATTTATTTCCCAATAAGTAGTGTCACCATTGCTTCAACACATATATAATTGCAGCTAACTCCAGATCATGTGTTGTGTAATTTTGCTCGTGTGGTCGAAACTGCCTCGACCTATAAGAAATCATATGATGGTTCTGCATCAACACAAATCTCACGCCTGACTTGGAAGTATCCATATAGATCACATAAGGCTAGGTCAGATCTGGAAGTGTCAAGATTGATGTATCCGTCAGCAACTGCTTCAACTTTCTGAAGCTCTCCTCGCATGCATCGATCCATACAAAGGCTTGACCTTTCTTGGTTAGCTGAGTCAACGGAGATTCCCAAATGGATAATTCCGGAACAAATCTATGGTAGTAACCAGCTAACCCCAAGAAACTCTAGATATCCTTGATCATCTGAGGGCATCTTCATTCTTGCACGGACTAAATCTTCTCTGGGTCCACTGAAATACAATGTTCACCGATGATATGTCCTAAGAAAGACACCTCGCGCATCCAGAATTCACATTTTGAGACTTGGAATACAACCGATTCTTCCATAGTATCTCCAGCACAATCCTCAGATGTTCCTGGTGGGTATCTTCGTCAGGAGAGTAAATCAGGATATCATCGATGAAAACAACTACGAAGGAATCTAAGTAAGGATATAATACCTCGTTTATCAATGCCATAAATGCCGCTGGGGTATTTCTCAGTCTAAAGCGCATGACTGTATACTCATAGTTCCTGTATCACGTGCGGTAAGCTATCTTTGGGATGTCCTCCTCCCTCACTCGTAGCTGGAAGTATCCGGACCGTAGATCGATCTTCGAAAACATCTTCGCTCCCCTCAGCTGGTCGAACAGATCATCGATCCTAGGTAGGGAATACTTATTCTTAACAGTGATGGCATTCAATCGACGGGAATCCACACATAGCCTCAAGGTCCCATCCTTCTTCTTTACAAATAGGACCGGGGTACCACATGGTGATGTACTTCATCGGATAAACCCATTTTCCAAAAGCTCATCCAATTACTTCTTTAATTCCTCTATTTCCACAATTAACATATGACAGGGAGGGCTAGAAACTGGAACTGATCGTGGTTGTAGTTGGATTCCAAAAGTGACCTCCCTTTCGGGTGGCAATCCTGGTAGTTCCTCAGGAAACACATGCGGAAAATATCTAACAATAGGAATCTTTTCTAACTCCATACGCGTACCTGTGGGGTTAAACTCCAAGTACTCCTTCCAGTTGACAATTGGAACCTGATCCATAACTGTGAGCTCGATGTTATGTTTGATGATCTGGATGTCGGGTAGAGCAATGAGAGGAAAGCTCTCCCCATAAAGTATGACGTGATGCTTGTCACAGTCAATGTGAATGGAATTCTTGTCCAACCAATACATACCTATGATGACATCATACTTGGGCATGGCTAAAACTAACAGATCGGACTGAATCTGATGATTACCCAAGGTGAGCGTACATCCTTGTATAAGATAATTGGAAAATAAGTACTGACTCCTGGTAGTATGGACTATAAACATGTCAGAAAAATGCACAATAGGTAGATGTAGAGATGTCGCACACCTCTGCGACACTATAGAAACTGAAGCACTCGTATCGAAAAGCACACGTACATACTTACCATTAAGTAAAACTGTACCTACAAGTATGCCCTATCGTGTAGTCCCTGTCCTCTCAATCTAAAATACACATCTGGGCTACTGTGCTCGGGGATGCTGTCTCCACTGCTGCTGAGGTATGGGGACACCCTGTGGTCCACCGTGTCCCTGGGATATGTTGGGCTAGGCCCCAGGCTAGAACTTGGACTATTCCATAGCATCTTGTCTCAGTGTCTCTGGACAGTTGCTGACCTAATGATCATATGACGCACACTTGAGGCAGCATCCTGTCCCAAAGTAGCACGTCCCACTGTGATTTTTGCCACACTGTGAGCAAGATCATAATATTCCTGATGATCCCTGCCCCTTGCTGAACTTCCCAAACTTGCCTGACTTAAAAGTCTTCTTGCCAGTTCCTTGCTGGTCTGAGCCTTTCCCGACTGTCTATGGTCGAGAAAGTGCTGGTTTACCATGAAGTTCCTCCTTCTCAATAAGCGAGGCTTTCTGAAGTGCCTCATGATAAGTAGTAAGGCCATGAGTCACCAAATACTTGTTGATCTCAGGCCTAAGTCCCCTGATGAATCACTTTGCCTTCTCCTCCTCCTCTTCATCGTACAGGTGGACATACTAAACTAGCCTATCAAACTTATACCAATACTCTGAGAATGAAAAACTTCCTTGAACCAGAGTGTCAAACTCGATATGTCGTCTATCTCGAGTCACATATCCAATTCACCAATCATGGAAGAGGGAGGTGAACTTGTCCGATCTCATGCTGGGATCTTTGCATCCTTTCTTGGTGTACTTGGCCTTCCTGTCCCTAACGACGCCTTTCCACCAGTTGTAGGCGAGGTCTCTGAGTGTATATGTAGCCAGAGTGACCATTTCCCTAGAAGAGAACCTCAAACCATCCAGAAGTCGCTCCATGTCTGAGTACCATAGCTCAGCCAACTCCGATCCTCCCTTACCTGTAAACTTGGGTGGACCGAGTCACTAAAAGTACTCAAATGTGCTTAATGACTCAGATCCGGTGTCGCACTCCCTCCGAGTTCTATGTACCTTTCTCTCATCAGTAGTGTCGAGATCCTCCCTGGCCCGATGCATGTGGACCGAATGTGATCCAATCTCTCCCCTCGAGTGGCTGCGGGATGACTGTCCTGATGCGGTAGCATGTGCTCTCTGCCTCTATCCTGGCAAATGTCTCTGTACCTCCTATACACTGGAGGTTAAATCATATGTATCTCCATGAGTATTGATACTTAGAGTAATATAGCTCCCTAACCTGACTGTGTCATCCTCTTGGATGGGTGTCCGCTGGACTGGAATACCCTGATCCGGATGCACTACCTGTGCCCCTTGGTTGACCTGTACAGCTGCTCTGGGCTAAACATTGGTCTATATCATCCTGATCTGCTACAGAACCTGGACCACCTAAACTGGGGGTTGTACTTGTACCTCAGGCGGGGGTTGAGGTGCCGGCTGAGCAGGCTGTACACGTGCTCCCCTCCGACGTCGCCCTGGTGTGTCCATCGGTTTGGGATCCTTATTTCAAAGCTTCAGGTTATTTATTCTATCGTTATGGGTGTTTACCATACTCTGTAATTTCCAACAGAAGATATAGCGAAAACGGTTAACTTATTATCCAAAAGCTATCAGTGGTTTCATAATGGCTCTATAGTATGCATGCAATGTTATGATGTATATTATGATGTGCATTATCTAATTATGCAACCGTACTTATCCTTTATTTACTATAGTTCATACCTTTTATGAACATTTTAGCACGATATCTGTTAAAACCAAGTTTTTCAAAACCATAGATTATGCCAGGTAAGGTCTAAACTAACAAACGTTAATCCTACCTATGGTTCTAAAATAATTCTAGTAAAAGTTAGCTACGCTTTTAGTTCAAATTACCCCAGAATAATAGGTGGATAGGTGGAAACCGGGTTGGAAGTCTAACCATACCTAACACTACCCTAGGCTCTGATACCAACTTGTCACCACCCCTCTCCGGCCCGTATGGTACAAGCGTCGTGAACGGTGCCAAGAGGCGGTAGGGACGGCGGAACGAAACTTCTCTTCGACTTGTGGAACGCAAAACCCAGCCTTTTTTAAAACTTTTTCTGAACTTATTGTTTCTAACGTGTTACTTAGGTTTAAGGCATTCTAGTTTCTTAATTCCTATACCTGCACCCGAAAACACGTTAGTGGTTTTCACAGAATATCGCGTGATAACATGATTAAATATTCATATACATCAGATCACAACTACGACCCACTTCATTGGGTGCGTAGTTCCGTAATATACCAAAATAATACAGTCATCCAATATAAATGCATGCATACTAGTCCTACAGAGCTGTACTACAAAAACTAGAAACGTACTTGCTCGCGGGGTTGGTTGGCATGAACCTCGATGAACCATCGCAAGGTACTGCTGATGCTGTAACATACCAAAGTAAGTTAACCGCTAGTCCTTTAAGCATAACTTATTCGGAATTCCTTAACCTCATCTTGACCTTATCGAGACTACCCTAAAAATTAACCAAATCTAATTGAAGAACTATAATTACCTGCGGTAAACAAAATATATAGCCAACCAATTGGACTAACCCACTGGCTGCTGCCCGGAAGCTCCTGAAAAGAATAATATAAGGGGTGAGTCCTTGAAAGGTACTCAGTAAGGGTTGGGTAAGATTAGCAGATAAATACGCGGAACCTGCAAAAGACGTTAGCACAAAACATATACATAATCCATACATCCCGTAGGACTGATCTGGCGGCTGCAGCACATAAGTCCGGAAGCTGATCCCAAAACACATGCCAGGCTAATACAGTACGACAGTGCCCGGTCGGCCGTCGCCGAACCGGGTTACATGCACACATAAACACACACACAAAAATGAATGGTACCAATGAAGAGGCGTACGTTCCCCACAAAAACTGTTGTAAAGTAACAATCTGCTCATTTTTGAGTCAGACGAGTGACAGAGCAAAACATATAGCATATCCCAAAACAGCCAGAACGTTCAGAACCTGCATACTACTAATCTTACCGTGGAACCAGTTTCGGGATGTCATAAGGTGTGACCCACACCCTCGATCCGAAACTCAGTCGTTAACTAACCTAATATGCATGAATAAGTCCCAGAATGCATATTAAGAAAGTTAAACCCCTTACCTGAAATCTCAGATTCTGACGTGGACGTGCCCGCAATAATCCCGCACTATCAGAACCTATCTCGATATCCAAAACATGTAGAATCTTAATTTTTAACTAAAATCCATTACTTATGGTACCTTACCAATTATTACCACTTTAATCTTTGAACTTTATCCAAAAATTCAATTTTATCCTTAAACTTAGAAGTGGCCTTTTCACTTAAAAAGTCAACACTTTTATTCCTTATCCTTAAAAGGAAATTTATTCACTTCTTTTCCCATAATTACACTTTAAGTCCCTAACCTTTTTAGAAACTTACAATTTGGCCCATAATTTCACTAAATGTCAAATTTAACCAAAAAGTGTAAGATTCCTTACTTTCCTTACTTTTTACTTAATGAATTTTTCCTTAACTTTTTCAAAATTGCACAATTTACCCATACTTTTTCCAAAAGTGCAATTTAACCCCAAAACTTTTATAAGGTTACAAAAATTCTATTTTTGTCAACTTTTTCACCCCAATTATTTTAAAAATCATAAAATCGGTGATTTTATTTTATTTTTGGTTTTGGGCCAAATTTTCGGCCCATTTTGCAAACTTGCCCAAAACTTTTCCAAAGTTTCATTTTAGCCCTTAAACTTTATTTCTTTAACCATTTCTCCATTTTAAATCCATAAACTACCAATTTCTCACCAAAACTCCAATTTTTTCCAAAATCTTCCAACTTTTCGGTTTTTCTCTTTTTCTTACCATCTTATTTTTCGAAATTAACCAAAACTCCAAAATTTTATATTCTTTCATAAAATGCATTTTATTTCTCCAAAATTATTTTTCTTATCAAAATCATTTATCCAAAAATCATCCAAATTTTCGACCCAACTAATAATTTTGGCCCAACTCCTTCAATTTCGGCACAAGTCCCATTTTAACCCAAAACTTCATTTAACTTACCATTTTCAATTCCAAACCTTTTATACTTTACTAAATCATCATTTAATCAATTAAATCAACATTTTAACAACACAAAATCATCCCAAAACATGAACATAGGTTCGGCCTCCAACATGTTTTCCCAACAATTATTTTTCCAATTTCATACATCACTTTGAATCATCATAAACAACATCCTAACATCATTTCTTCCTCAAAATCTAACCAACATCAACATGCATTTTCATCTATCATTTTTGGCCTCACCCTTAAACTAACCATCCATCATGCTTTTCATACCTAACCAAGCATAAAACATGTTCATCATAATCCCAAGAACATCATACAAACATGCTTTCACCATATATCCAAGATCATGGTTTTTCTATCAACCAAAACTCAAGAATAACTCAAATCATACTTGGAACTTCATCTCATAAACTTAATAACTTGCTTACCTTGAGAAGATGAAGGGATGAGTTGAACAAAATCAATAGAAATTGCTCCTTAATTTCGGATTCAACTAGGAAGGAAAATGAGGATTATTTCCAAAATTCCAACTAAGAACTTAACTAATTAACTAAAGAAATCACCTTACCTTGCTAATCTTTGGTTGATCTTGAACTAAAGAGCTTGGAAGATGATGAACACTTGAAGAAAACCACCATGGAGGCCTCTCACTAATTCGGCTGAATAAAATGTGAGAGAGAGTATTTTGTGTTTGTCTTTCCTTTTCTTACTACCTTAGGTATTTATCTCACAACTAACCAATTTCTTTTCTTTTCTTTGTAAACTAGTTAGGATAATGTAGGAGCATTATCCTCTTCCATCCTAATTTCAACCATTAGATAGCATTCTTATCTTGATTTCATGCCTTAATCCTTTGACACTTGGAATCCACTAAGGTTACTTTACCTTTTTCTAATTTCCATAATTCTAATCCTCCAAAATTATCTCATTTTCACTTAAACCCATTTACATACACCAATTCAAGGCCCATTTGGGTTAAAAACCCACATAATCGCTGGCCCCAACATAATTGCCCAACATATTATTTTTCATCAATTTTTTAAAGTTGACCATTTTGCCCTCAGAATCTAATTTTTTGTAAAATGGGCCGAGACTAATAAAATGTTATACATTGCTAGAATTTCATAATTTGGCCTCCAAATAGCTCCTCGGGACATTTATTTCATTTATCAGCATCTTAATTACATTTAATTCCAAGTCCCGGAAAAATTACATAACCAAATTTCGGTAAAAATACATCGAAAATCATGGTACGTCAGGGGTGGGGGAAACACCCTACCCCTAAACTGAGCATCTCGGCACGATCCCAGTGTGATTATGGTGCCATACTGAAGAAAATTCCATCCCGGTGCGATCACGACGTGATCCATGGAGCCACGAATCAACGCTGCCTCCAAACCAGCGTTACCGGCGCGTTCCCGACGTGATTGTCACCACCACCCCTGTTCCCGTTGCGGTGGAAGCGTCCTTGTACGGTGGCGGTTGTCAGGGAAGCGGGTGGCTGGCGGTAACGTCGATCACTTAAGTTTGTTTTGTGGCGGACCAGTTTTGAAAACCCGGCCCCCAAATTTTTTTTCACTTGTTTTAATTTCTTAACGCATTATTCAGTTTTCAGGATTCTAACCAAGTCCTAAACCTGCACCTGAAAACACGTTAGCTTTCTTACGGTAAATCGCGCAATACATACAAGCATATATCAGGTACAACAGTAAGGAGGCGTGCCCACTTCGTTGGGTAAAGCGCTCCCCGATAATAATTATACAGGCCCGAATAAATTCTATCTATCAAAGTATGCATGCTGCTAATTCTACAGAGCTGAGAGTTTGTTATTTGAGAGTACGTACTGTGCTGGAGTAGTCGGGAACAACTACCGACTAACAACTCCAGATGTTGCCGCTGCTGCTACACAAACATAGAAGTTATCCATTAGTAAATGCATTATATGTGCTCACCCAATCACTCAATTACCATTATGTCATCTCTATCGAGACTACCCCATAATCACTATCATAATCACTCGATAAGCGCATACCTAAGGTACAAAACACT
>JBBYHH010694291.1:0-10089 GCA_038382905.1 Daphne laureola
ATAATAATAATAATAATAATAATAATAATAATAATAAGAAAGAATCAACTACGTGCACAAAAGTGGAATTTTCCTTACCAAGGACATGCATGAATAGCTCGAAAAAATATTCGTTCAGCGGCAGAAGGGTTGTGGGCAATATTGATCTCATATGCAATGTACCATCGCCATAGTATAACTGAGTTATGTAGCATAGTGTTTCCCAGTGCTCGCTCAAATAATCCATGGATCCGATGCTGTGATCCTCCTCTATTCATCTCAAATATCAGTGCAAAAATCCAAACTATGACAGATGGCTTCTTGCTACAGTTGTCATCAAACATCTGACGCACCTTATAAGTTGGGTAAAGAATATTGACCTCCAAGACAGCGATAAAAAGTTCTGGGCTGAATGGATATATTTGTAGCCCTTGAGTGATGGACTCCCAAATTTTAGATGGATTAGATTGCTTCTGATGTCTCAAAATCATTCTGATATAGAAATTGAAGAGAAACTCCAGCTGATAACTTTGACTTCTTCGTTCTGGAAGCACCATGGTAAAAGCCTGGTCTAAAACTTGAATACCGAGATCCCACCCAGTTGTCAATTCTTCAAATAAAGAAGCAGAACAAATAAGGGCAACCGATTGATCATCAATACCACCACAGACCCATTTTGTTCTCACTGCATTTATTAATTCCTTAAACCCCTGGTGTGCCCTCAGCAACTGCAAACTTGACGGGTGATTTTTAAAAGGAGTATAAGTTGAACCACTTCCAAGGCAGGAGAGAATATGTATGGCACGAGATGATGACTCCGAGATATTGCCACAATCATTTGCCAGCTCAGCCTCAGCATACCATAGGTGTAAAAGAGGAGAATTTGATTTAATATCCTAATCAGAATACAGAACAAAATCAAAATAAGAAATGAAATCAATTGCTAATAAGTATTTTAAGAGATGAAGATACCACCTCAACAAGATCATAGCGCAAAGCACAATGCTGCAGAATATATTTAACTGAAAAAATGTTTGAAAACATTTCAGGGATGCATCTAGAGAATAATGAAACAATTCAGGGATGCATCTGTGATGTGATCTTGTGGCAAGTGTCAAAATAGAACTGAAGGGTTCATCAAAAGAAAGAAAGAAAAAACTGAAGGGTAAACATGTCAGAGAACATATAGGTACCAGTCACACTAGTCATGGTCAGTCAGTGGGGTTCAACTAGCTATGGAAATGACAGCTGTCAATCATCACTAATCGCTATGGTATCATATACTTACGTAGCAGCCAATATTTAGATGGTGTCTGTTGATGCAGACCACATTTCCAAATTCATCTATGTTTCAATGGTAATATTACAATAACAGAGAAAATAAATAAGATCTCACCGATGGAAGCCCTGCAGCTGACAGCAGAGCCATGTCAAACACTTTTCTTGCATGATTCATATTCCTGCGAACTGCTTCCCTTTGTGCATAAACTCCACACAACAAAATATCCTGAGATAGCATAAAACCAAACTAATGAAGTTGATATGATATGCATAAACAAAGGGTTCAAGACCAAAACAATAGAAACAATAGGAAAACTTTCATGAGCTATTCCAAAATTATGTCCCAGGTAATACTTTGAAAGTTATTAAGTAAGAGTTTACTTGCTGGCCAATACAGTTCACAAAACAAAGTCCAGGAGAACATAAAAAGGGGAAAAGAAAAAAAAAAAAAGTTTTAACACCTCCACTACAAGAGTAACTTCATATACAAAGCCTCTTAAAGGTAAAGCAATTCAAACATACCTGGCGGTCATTCTTCAGGAGGCGCTTAGCCAGAGGTTGACAAGCAGTAACTTTGCACTCAGACAAACTCGTTTTTGTCACAAAGTTCTCTTCAGCCATAAGAGTAGCTTCTTGCAATGTGTGCTTACGAGGAAAAACACTTAAAAAGAGTAAAGTAGCATTGCGAATAAATTCCATCATACCAGTGCTTGATGTATCACCGAAACCATCGAAAATCAATCCCAAGTTACCATCTGCATTACTATCATCATGCAACCTTCTTACATCTTGTAAGATACGGTCAGGCAAGTTTTCAAAAGTGACAGTTTTCTCAATCCAGCTTGAACTGTTTGTTGAAATCCTGGGGAACAATCAAACACAAAAATTAAACTGTCATGCTACTTAATATCATATACTCCCTCCGTCCTTGATTAATCAATTTTTTTTTTGTTTAACAGTATTTCATCTATGATTTATTTTTCCCATGAATGCTAGACATTTAAAGTCTAATAATTCATATGTATATCATAATTTTCAATATACAGCTTTCCAAATTTGGGAACTTTTTTCACTATTTATCTTTATAAATATTCGAGTCAAACACTGAACCTTGAAACATGAAAGTCAAATGGATCAATTATTTGAGGACAGAGGGAGTGTGTGTGTTCATATGACAGTACAGTATCTCCTGAGAAAGATCTAATCTGTATACTTGTCTTCCTAGTCTAATGCTTCCAAAACTTTAGTTCTACAAACCTGACGATATCTTTGAAATGATGAAAAAAAAGAAGAAAAACATCATAGTTCAAAACTTGTGCAGGACAAGTGTATGAAAGTGCCTTTGAATGTTGAACTGAAAAATGTTAGGCATGTGAGGGCAGAAACTAAGAAAAAAGGGTGTCCTACACGACCAGGTTATGGAATACGAAAGGAGATATTATGCGACATCCCAAAGCACAGGATGAGTAATAAGTGGACAGTTAACACATATATCAGTCTCATGCAGATTCCAGACACAGAGAATACTGATACTAATGCCAAAAACTGGCAAATAGGTAAGGAAGAAAATACAAGAAAGGAATTTTTTTACCTTGAAGACATTTTTCCACCATAAAAATCAACAAACTCTGATACCAAATGCAAACGAGCATCCTCTGATCGCAATGAAAATAGGTACTCACACACATCTTCATAAACTACAACTCTTGAAAAATGCTCATCTGGTTCTTCATTTTTGTTCAGATCAGCATAAGCAGCACCATCTAAATTTTCAAAGGTCAAATTAGCAGCAGTAGACTTTTTCGAATATTTGATTGTAGCAGCAAATAAAAAGTATTCTAGATGCCCCAATTATGCTAGCCTAGAACATTATTCCTTTGGCCAATCAAATCCAAGAACTGGAAAGAAATATTAAGGCCATAATAGCACCAATGCTAAAAAACTGAGGTTCCGGACCCTGTAAGATGTCTGAATGGCTGCATGGCATATATTTGATTGTAGCAATAAAAAATATATTCTAGATGTCCCAAATATGCTAGCTTAAACCATTATTCCTTTGGTCAATAAGTCCAAGAATTGAACAGAAGAATTAAAGCTATAATAACAGCAATAATAAAAATCCGAGGTTCTGGACCCTGTAAAATGTCTGAATGGCTGCATGGCATATAAGCTAAACAAACCCCTATTTGGGTAAAACCATCACACATGACAGCAGCAGGCCCAAGCAAGACAAAAATGAGGAGAGCAATGACAATTGATACAACAAAATATCTAATAAGTACATAATTAGTCCATTCAATTTCACAAGTACAAGTTCCTTCCGATTATACCTCAACAGGAAAAAAGAAATAAAAAAAGAAAAAAGAAATGGAAGCAATACCTGAGTTGGTGCGAATGGGCAGCCACTGTTCACAGTCCCTTGATGACTCTTCTTCGGACCACCTAACCCAGGTTGAGCAGTCTTTGACAGCACCACTGGCACTTGCATCAACATCAATACCCAGTTGTTTCAGTAAGGCCTCAACATCATCTTCTTGTTTCGTACCTTCACTCTCATTTCCCTCTTCAGTTTCCTCAACCAAAGCATCAATATCAACAGCATTTTTTTCATTTTTTTCAGTTTCCTTGCTCTTCACTGATGGTTCCGACCAACCAGTCCAACCCCCCTTTTCATTCTCATCCGAAGTCTCCTCTTTCGCTAGTTTCTGCCTTGTCTCCTCCTCCTTTTCCAGCCATGTAGACCAACCAAGAGCTCCTTCTTCTCCAACTCTAGCCCCACTACTGTTCCAGAAATATTCAAAGAGCCTCTGCTTACTATGCTCTGTTAGAAGCAGAGAAGGAGAAAACAAACTGTACTCAAGTTCAGCTTGAAACAAAGCAGTGGCTAACTCCTGGTAGCCAGCCTGCCATTCAAACCGGCATAGACTGGTAAATATATCTACCAGGCCAAGTTCCAGGGTGACCATGTACTGATCAGGAGGTTTGTCTTCAGGTTGAAACTGCACAGATTATACCCCAAAGAAGATAAGAAATCAATATATAAAATTCAGATATATATGCTTGAGCTGTCAAAACCGCAGAAAAAAAACATGGGGATACAAGACAGAAGACCCATGGGCTAGAGACTAAGTGCAACTACAGACAGGAGTCAGAAAAACATGAAGGTGTACATGCCTAAACCCTCCACCCGCTTGTAGCCCATGTTACCAAACAGAACCCTGGATAATTAGTTTATGAAGAGATATGGCATCCATCCAAAGTAGATGCATAATGAATGATACTTCAGTACGATTAAAGAAACTGAATTACAGCGTAGTACAATGCTACTAAGCTTTTCACAATTCAAAGTTTGAGAAAGAATAGAGCTGAAACAAAATAAAAATAAAAGGGAACTCAAGATTGTATATCACCTCATCCGATTTGCAGCACAAATCATTTTAAATGACTTGACCCAGAGCAAGTTTCCTATTGCTTAAAAGTAGTTTCAACTGAACAATTTATTAACCCATAGATTGATATTAAAATAAAATAAAATAAAAAGAAACTAATATACACATTCAAGTGCATAATACAGTGACAGCTAAGATAACAAATCATAGTAGTCAAAGACCAAAATGTTGAAGGACTAAATGGAGGTAAGAACCTGCCTAAACTGCTTGTTGCATGCGGCTGAGAGAGCTTGAATAGCATGTACATACATTTTTCTCATTTCCGAGACCTTGAATCTGGAGAACTCCCCTTGGAAAACATGCAAGAATTCCCTCCACAGCTTAAAACTCCAAGAATGCTGCGTAAGCACCTTCTCCCACCTCCCAATCAATATATCAGTACTGTCTCTTCTCTGATACGCTTTCATCAGACAAAGTAACAAGTTTTCATTATCAGGGTTAAGCTCAGTCGCCTTCTCCAGTATGCTGATCTTCTTTTCAAGAGTTTGCAAGCGAGCACCTTTTGCTGGCTGCATACTTGCTACCTTGTCTTGGAATTCAGAAAATGCTAACCAAGTTTTTTCATCATGAGGATTCTCCCTAATTAATCTGTTAAAGTCCCTCGTTTTTCGCAGCAACTCATCCTCCCAGGATTCTTCCAGTACCATCTCATGAGAGTCTGAACTTCCATCAGCGTCTACAGGAAGCGCTTGGGCTTCTGATAAGGGTATGAATTCTTCAGGAACTACATCAGTGGACCCTTCGTGAGCCACAAGACGAATCCGTTTGAAGTTCTTGTGCCGTTCGAGAGCTGCATTCTTCGCAGACCAATATCGACCACCTGATTTAGTCTTACTATCTAACGACGAACCACTCTGGCTCCACCTATACAATTCTTCCACTAAACCGGATAATTTCTCCGGGTCGTGAAGTCTATGCCGCGGAACTTTCATCCTACAACCCGTTAAAAGAAGCTTTTCTTCAACATTTTCCAATTTAGAAGCATCTAACTGAATCAATGGGGAAAAAATACGATGAACACTTACCGATAGAGAGTTCCGTAGGCCAAGTTATCGGGATCAGGATGAGAATCGAAGTAATAATCCTTTGTAAGAATCGATTTCCTCGAGTATAACTCGCCAATTCCTTTCTCTTTCTTCCTCTCCCGACTCTTCCCCTTGCTCCTATTGCCGTGCACGCCATAATACTGTTCGTCTTCGTCTCCGTCCTCGAGTAGTTCGAAATTTTTGCTCCGAGGCAACTGTTGCTGCTCCTGGTGCTTCGGCGCCTCCTCTTGTTCTTCATCTTCTTCTTGCACTTCTTCGACGGGAAGAGAGGAGATGCGGGCGTTGACGACGGTCAGGTCCGCTGTAAAGCTAGGGTTGGAAAGCCACTGAGGACCGTTGCTGGTTGAAACCACGGCGGTGGCGCTGCTGGAAGAAGCTCTGAAGAGTGGGAAGATCGAGGCGTTTTCATTAGCTTCAGCCTGTGAATCGCCCATTCTGAGAATGAATCACGAATGGTTTAACCGATCGAGTGGCTACATTCAAATTTCAATCATGTTTTCGCTGCGGACGCAGGCTCTATGAAAAAAAGACGGTGAAAGTCCTAAAACATTTCAAACATTTCAAATTCAACTTCTTTTATTCCAAGACTTCGAATAAAATAGGGGTTTAAACGAGCAGAATCGAGTCCGAATATCACTAGTTTGAGTTCGTGAGATTCGGTTCCAGTTTGAATTTGTGCGAGTCGAATTCGAAAAAAATAGTTCAAGCTCAATTCGTCTAATGTTTGAGTTCGGTTTGATAGTTCGAGGGCTCAAAAAATTTAAATATTTTATTAATTAAAATATAAAAAATAAGAATTAAGTTGTAAATTATCCTAATTATCTAGTTCGTGGTTCGTGAAGCTCGGCTCGTTTAACTTGATTCGATAGTTTGACTCGATTCATTTTATACCCCTAGCTCGAATTGGCTCGCAAGCATGCTCAGGCCGAATCTTAAAGATTCAAACTCAGCTCCTTTTACTATTCGAATCAAAATTTCAACTCGAGCTCGGTTCGTTTAATATGATTCGAGCTCGAGTTTGAGCTCAAACTGACTCGCGAACGACTCAGTTCATTTTACACCCATATTCTAAGACGGTGTTTAAACAACCAAATATCACAATTTTGTTTCCACAAACATATCATCAAATCTTACAAAACGCAAAGTTTGCAAAATAGTTTATCATGCGAGTAATTGTTTAGCATCAATATTTTTTAAAGATCACAGGGTGCATTGGCTGCAAACGTTATGGCATGGATTGCAGGTTGGAAGAAAGCGCAGGAGAAAGGGGGGTAACCCGCGGCTACCGGGAGCCACGATTATCTCTGAATGGTCTCCATGTGAGGTTGTTTCACTGCTAAGTAATATTAATGAAGGCAAAACACGAAGCAAACTCTGTAGTTCTTCATTATTGATGCTTAGTACTTTAAATAGGCAAGCTTGCAACGTTAAGAAACTAGAATAACAATTTTAGCAAGAAATCAGAATAGTATCTTGCATAATCTTAGCTACCTAACGTTTAAAGTTGTATCAATCTTATTTAACTAACTACTAATTATGCTGACAGTTTTGATCCTCTGCCTTTAGAGCATAGTGTTCCTCACATCCTCCCTCAAATTGGTTTGATCTAAACCAGTTTGCATGACACCATGCCCAAATCTCCTCGAAGCTTCTCAAATTGATCCACCTTCAAAGCTTTAGTCATTATATCAGCTAACTGTTCTTGGGAGGGGCAGTAAACAAGCTCAATTATCTCATCCTTCACCAAATCTCGCAAGAAATGAAACCTTACATCAATGTGCTTGCTACGACCATCCAAGACTGTATTCTTTGACAGTTTAATTGTAGAACTGTTGTCACACATCATCTGAGTACTTCTTTCAGGTTTGTTTCCCAGTCTTTCAATGATTCTCCTAAGCGACACTGCCTGGCAAGCTCCATGAACAACAACAATGAATTCAGCTTCAGTTGTGGATAAAGTGACCACTGGTTGTTTCTTTGAGGACCAAGAAACAACTCTATCTTCATACATGAATACATATCCAGAAGTGCTTCTTCGATCATATACATCCCCAGCATAATCAGAATCAGTATAACCAATCACTTCTTCTCCTTCTCCATTATTGTAGAAGATTCCGAAGTCTGATTTTCCCTTGACATACCTTAAAATTCTCTTGACAACAAGAAGATGAACCTCAGTGGGCTTCTCCATGTATCTGCTCACCAAACTTACAGAATACATAAGATCTGGCCTGGTGGCTGTTAAATACATCAAGCTCCCAATCATTTGCTTATAGTGTGTTGAGTCTACAAGTCTACCTCCATCTTCTTTTGAAAGCTTGAAACCAGGTGCCATTGGGTTTTTGACAGCATTGCTCTCACTCATACCAAAACGAGCCAGTACTTCTAATGCATATTTTCTCTGACTGATATAGATACCATCCTTCTCTTGTTGTACCTCAACTCCCAGAAAGAACTTCATTCTTCCAAGATCAGACATAGAAAACTCTTCCATCATTGCATTCTTAAAGTTGTTAAACATTTTCTCACTGTTCCCTGTGTATATCAAATCATCCATATACAAGCTAACAATGAGGAAATATTTACCTTCTACTTTGATGAACAATGTGTGTTCAGAATGACATTTCTCAAACCATTTTTTGTTGAAATGGCTCTCAATTATGCTATACCATGCTCTAGGGGCCTGTTTGAGCCTATAGAGAGCCTTTTGTAGCTTATAGACTTTATCCTCTTCTCCCCTTTTAAAAAATCCCTCTGGTTGATCAATGAACACATCCTCCAAAAGCTCACGATATAAAAATGCACTTTTAACATCAAGTTGGTAAACTTCCCAACCCATTTGTGCTGCTAAGGACAGTATTAACCTTATTGTGTCCCGCCTAGCCACTGGAGCAAAAACTTCTTTATAATCCACACCTTGTTGTTGTGAGTATCCCTTTGCCACAAGCCTTGCTTTGTATTTATCTACCTCACCCTTTTCATTCAGTTTAGTCTTGAAAATCCACTTCACTCCCACTGTCTTTGCATCATCATGTAGATTCACCAGTCTCCAGGTATTGTTGGCTTCTATAGACATGATTTCTTGTTTCATGGCCTCCTTCCAATGTTCTTCTCTTTCTGCTTCCTGAAATGTGAAAGGATCATTCCCTATACTGAGCATCATCAGATTCTGATTTTCTTCTTCATCAGAGAGCCCTTCTCCCGAGATGTAATCTTTTCTCCAGACAGGTACTCTTCTTACCCTTTCTTGTCTGGGTTCATTCCTCCCTTGAACTGGAGCTTCCTGTTCTGGGTCTGAAAAAGAGTTATCAGACTCTTCTCTTTGGCCTAGAGCTTCCTGTTCTTCACCATTTTCTGGATTTTTATCAAACACATCACACTCTAGTACATCCTGCAACTGCTCCTCCTTGCTTCTGTTCCAATCCCACGTCTCATTCTCATTAAATACCACATCCCTACTCACTACTATTTTCTTAGTGATAGGGTTGTAAAGTCGGTGTGCCTTAGATTCTTCACTTACCCCTAGCAAGATGCATCTGTGACTCCTTGCATCCAGCGTAGATCTGCTGACTTCTGGCATATGAGCATGATAGATACACCCAAATGTCCCGAAATGCCCCACATATGGCTTTTTCCCACTCCAAGCTTCTTCAGGAGTCATGTTTTTGACAGCTATAGTGGGACACCTATTTCGGACATACACTGCCCAATTCACAGCCTCTGGCCAAAAACTCTTGGGTAATTGTTTTTCAACCATCAAACACCTTACCATATTCATGATGGTCCTACTTTTCCTCTCTGAAACCCCATTCTGCTGAGGTGTGTAGGATGCAGTGAGTTGACGGGAAATACCATGGTCTTTACAGAACTTGTTGAACTCATTAGACAAGTACTCACCTCCTCTATCTGTTCTGAGGCAGCAAATGGACTCTTCACTCTTCTTTTCCACAAAATTCTTGAAGCTTTTAAAAACTCCAAGTGTCTCAGATTTCTATGCCAAGAGATAAGTCCATGTTTTTCTCCTGTAATCATCTATGAAGTTTAGAGTGTACCTCTTATTGGAATGAGACTCTGGCTTGATAGGTCCACATATATCACTGTGAACTAGTTGCAGTCTCTTTACTCCCCTCCAGGTGCTCTTCCTAGGAAATGTTAAACAGTGTTGTTTGCCCTCCAGACACTCAGGACACACCATTTTTATCTCTATGATATGAGCCAATCCAGTCACCATGTCCTTTTGTTGCAGTAACTTCAAGACTTTCACACTAAGATGACCATATCTGCAATGCCAAAGATAGGTCTTGTCTTCCTCTACAGTTTTCAAACACCTTTTT
>JBBYHH010694302.1:0-10088 GCA_038382905.1 Daphne laureola
CCACTCACATTACATTTTCCTACCATCTTACTACCTCACTTAAATAAATCCCTTCCCTTATAATATTACTCCAAACATCACTTAATCCCATCTTAGGCCCATTTAGGACCCAAATAGGACCCACAAAAGCTGGCCCCTTATGTGAAATTACAAAATTACCCTTCCCGACCAATTTTTCGAAAAACATCCCGGGATTAACAAAATGTTATAAATTGCTAAAATCCCACGAAATAAACTCTAAATAAATTATTGAAATATAGAATCCATTCATAATTATATCCAATACATATCATACATTATCCCGATAATAATACAAATCCAACCCCCAGCCAAAATACATCAGAAATACGCCAAGTCTCCGAGGTGGGTGTAACAATCTCCTCCCCTAGGACTCTTGGTCCTCCAAGAGTGTCCTAAATCTATGGTACTCATCTAGGTACCAACTCATCATATCCTGCTCTATCTCCCAAGTCGCCTCTCGATCAGAATGATGCGACCACTAAACCTTGACTATCAGAATCGACTTGTTGCGGAGCCTCCGAGTATCCCTTGCCAAAAATGCTACATTCCCTTGCATAATGTCCCTTGCCACCACTCACATTCCCAGGGTAGTGGAAGCAGTTATTACGGAGTCTCTGAGTATCCCTGGCCAAAAACGCTATCGGTACCTCCTAGTAGGACAAGTCTGGCTCTAGCTCAATCTTCTCAACAGGAATCGTCTGACTGGCGTCAAGAATACACTTCTTAAGCATGTTGACATTAAAAATATTGTGCACCGCTGACATGCTCGGAGTTAATGCCAATCTGTATGCAACCTTGCCAATACGCTCTAGAACATCGTAGGGATCGATATATGTTGGGGCCAACTTGCCCTACCTTCCGAATCGAACGGTCCCATGGATTGGTGGAACCTTCATCTAGACCTTGTCCCCCACCTCAAACTCCAGATCTCATCATCTCTTGTTGACGTGTGAGGTGGTCTGATCGTTTGCGGTCTTTAACCCCATCTGTATTCTACAGATCTTCTCCGTTGTTTCCTTAATGACTTCGGGGCCGATCATCATCCTATATGAAGCATCTGTCCAACAATGTGATATCATACACCTCCGACCATACAGATCCTGATAAGGTGTCATGCCGATAGTAGACTGATAACTATTGTTGTATGAGAACTCCACTAACGGCAAGTGCTGATCCTAGTGTCCCCCAAAGTCTAACATACAGATCCTGAACATATCCTCGATGATCTGAATAACTATCTCTGATTGCCCATCTGTCTGACGGTGATATATCATGCTCATGTGAAGTTGCATGCCTAGAGCCTTATGAAAGGCACCCCAGAATCTCATGATAAATCGTGGATCCCTGTCAGATACGATGGAGTCTGGAAACCCATGTAGTCATACGATCTCCCGAATATAAAGCTGGGCAAGCTTCTCCAGCGAGTCTGTCACTCACATCGGTAAAAAGTGTGTGCACTTGGTCAGTCGATCGACTATAACCCAAATAGTGTCATACTGCGCTCTAGTCGGAGGTAGACCAGTCATAAAATCCATCGTGATGTTGCCTCATTTTCTGACAGGAATGGGCAGTGTCTGCAGAGTACCGGCTGGTCTCTGATGTTCTACCTTGACCTTTTGACAAGTAGCACACTTCACCACGTAGGTGGCAATATGTCTCCACATCCCCGGCCACCAGAAGTGAGAACGAAGATCGTGGTACATATTCTCACCTCTGGGCTGGATGCTCAGCCTGCTCGAGTATGCCTCTTCCAAAAACTCATTTTGAATTAATGATTCGTTCGGTACATATAGACGATTCCTGAAGTATAACAATCCCTGGCGATACTCAAAGAATGGTCATAGCGCTCCTGCCTCCTCCCCCGAGAATTTTCTCAAGCCTGTATCTCTAATTTGTGCCTCTCATACTTTCACCAACCAATCAGACTGGGTGGTCAAAGTATAAACCTGAGCCTACTCCCACTGCTTCCACTGATGCCATAATGCTGTCAGATCTGATCCCTCGGCCCTATCCCCAGAATCACCATCGTTAACCATGCCTGTGTACTTCCGGCTCAAAGCATCTGCTACCAGGTTCCCCTTACTGGTGGTGTACTCGATAGTGTAGTCATAATCCTTCATGTACTTGAGCCACCGTCACTGCCTCCTGTTAAGATCTTTCTATGTAAATAGATACTTCAAGCTCTTATGGTCAGTGAAAATCTGGAACTTATAGCCGAGCAGATAATGCCTCCACTGTTTCAGAGCATAAATGACCGCAGCCAATCCTAGATCATATGTATGATAATTATGCTCATGCAGTCGTATCTATCTCGACCCATAAGCAATCACATGTTTTCCCTATATCAACACACAACCAAGTCTCATTTTGTATGCATCAGCGTAGATCACATATGGCTGGGTCGGGTCTGTTAGGTTCAGAATTGGTGCGTGTGTCAACAACTGCTTAACCTCCTAAAAACTCTCCTCACATGCCTCGGACCAGATAAAAGCCTGACCCTTCTTGGTCCATTGAGTGAGAGGCGCTGCTAGTACAGAGAATCTTGGTACAAACCTGCGATAATAACCGGCCAAACCCAGGAAGCTCCGTATATCCCTTATCATCTATGGCTGCCTCCACTCCTGTACTTATTTGGTCTTCTCTTAGTCAACTATAATACCATGCTCTCCGATGATATGGCCCAGAAAAGACACCTCCCGCATCAAAAAATCACACTTTGAAAATTTAGCATACAGCTTGTTCTTCTAAAGTTTCTCCAGTACTATCGTCAAATGTTCCTGATGTGATTCCTCATCCGAAGAGTAGATAACAATCTCATCGATGAAGACTATCATAAAGGAATCCAGATGTGGTTGGAAAACTCGGTGCATCAAATCCATAAATGTAGCTGGTGCATTGGTCAAACCAAACGAACTAACTGTGTATTCGTAATGCCCTTACCGAGTTCAAAATGCTATTTTGGGAATATCCTCCTCCCTGACACAAAGCTGGAAGTACCCTGACCGCAGGTCGATGTTTGAAACTACCTTAGCTCCTCTGAGCTGATCAAACAGATCATTGATCCTGGGTAATGGGTACTTGTAATTAATGGTGATGGCATTCAACCGCCTGTAGTCAATACATAGTTGGAGAGTCTCATTCTTCTTCCTGACAAACAGAACTGGGGCTCCCCACGAGGAAGTGCTCTGACGAATGAATCCCTGCTCTATTAGCTCCTCGAGCTATTTCTTTAGTTCAGTCAACTCCACTATCGGCATATGATAGGGAGGAATAGAAATTGGAGTCGATCCCAGCTCTACCTGAATCTCAAACTTGATCTTCCACTTCGGTGGAATACCTGGAAACTCCTCAGGAAAGACTTGCAGGAAATACTAAACTATGGGAATCTTCTTGAACTCCATACGCGTATCAGCGGGGTTAAGCTGATAGTACTCATCTTCGCTCAACACTGGAATTTCCTCCAACACTGAAAGCTCCATGCTGCGCTCGACGGTCGAGCCGCCTCTTGTAGTAGATAAGGGTATAACCTCTCTAGAATGTGAGATGTGCCGCTTGGCATAATCAAATTGAACGTCATTCTTGGCCAGCTAATCCATGCCAAGAATCACGTCATAAGTAGGTGTATCTAATATCAACAAATTAGACTGAACTTTAAGGCTACCCAATGTCAACGAACACCCCTGAACTACCTCATTGGAAAATAAATATTGGGTCCCCGCAGTTTAAATCATAAGTATATCAGACTGATAAAAGATGGGTAGAGCCAGTAATGATGCGCATTCTTGAAATATGATAGAAATAGATGCACCAGTATCGAATAGTGCATTAACATAAACGTTATTCAAGAGTAGTGTACCTGCTAACGCTCCCCTCCGGGCCATCCTGGCCTAGTCAACCTGAAACACCCATCCCGGATGGGGCTTTTGTGGTGCTGGTGCAATCTGCGGGCACTTCTGCGGAGCTTTCAAGCCCCCCTGTGCAATATCGCATCCCTAAATAGTGTTGGGCTGGCCCCGCTACTATACTCGATGCTGAACCTGAGCATCTTGTGTAAGTGTCATCGGGCAGTCCTTGACCCAATGGTCTGTCGCCCCACACCTCAAGCAGTGGCCTGCTATCTTATAACACACTTGACCCCCGTGACGCTTCCCACACTACTGACAGAAAGGTACTCCTGTAGTGATGGCCTTACCCTTGCCTTGATCAGACTTGCCTGCATTTCCTGATCCTCTGTACTATTCCTTCCCCTGCTGCCCTGATGATTTTCTGCCACCCTGGGGCCGAGAACATGTAACTCTGTCTCCTAACACCTCTGTCTCAACCAGAAGGGCTTTCTGAATGGCCTCATGGTAAACAGTGATGTCGAATGCCATGATATGTCTCTTGATCTCAGGCCGCAGACCCTGAATAAACCTTTTCGCTTTCTCACTCTCCATAGCATCGTACTGAGACACGTAGCGAACGAGTCAACTGAACTCATGCTCGTACTCAGTAACAGTCTTAGTCCCCTGAACAAGCTGATCAAACTCCATCTACATACGGTCATGAATAGCATATACCTACCAAATCTCATGGAATAGACAGGAAAACTCGTCCCAAGTCATACCCGAATCCAGACACCTCATCAGCGTATACTATGCTACCTGTGGTTTCTCTATTCCCCGCCACCAGTTGTATGCTGCATCAAAGGTAGCCAAAGAAACCATATCCTCAGATGGTAATCAGAGCCTCTCCAAGAGACATTCCATATCAGTGTGCCAACTCTCAGCTACGTCCGGCCCATTCTTGCCGGAGAACCTGGGTGGTTTGAAGCGCTGAAGATGCTCCACCATAGCAACCTCATCATAACCTATTGGGCACTCCACACATGGCCTCGGGCCCCCCGAACATCATTATCAAAATCATCATCATCCCTGACCTGGCGACAATGGTGGTGTGATCGATCTCTGGAAACTCGACTGCCAACCCGTGCAGAATGGGCCTCTCTGGCCCCCAATCGATTCCTCTAAGTGCGTGTACGCCCCTGATGCTCCACCTAAACCTCCTCGTCATCCTCAGAAATAGACAAATACGCGTAGTTCTTGGAACTGGTGAGACTAGTATCAATATCGGTAGGTGTGCCTGAATGTGTCAGTGCAGAAAAATCATCATCGCTCTCATGATCCGAGAGTAAATCTCCACGCCCCTACACCCCATTCAGAATGGTACAGATATGACCAAGGACCTGTACCAGGTCTACGTGCTCCTGGCATCAGGTGCCCGATCCTGAGCATGTACGGGGCTGTGCGTCCAACTGTGGCTGTCATCGGGTCTGGCATCGTGCTCTTCTCTCGAGGTTATCAGAAAGAGGGGGATCTGAAGCAGCAATCTCAGGATGACTAACTCTATCGCGTCGAGTGTTAACCATCCTGAAATTCCCAACATAACGAATACTACAACAATTAACTCCAACAGAAATAAATAGCATTTTTCCTAATGATTCCGTAGTGTAGATGATATGCATATTTATCCTAAGCAGAAAATTCAGAATTTCGGTAGTAATTCCTTTGCTTGCCTACTTTGAAAGTTGAGATGATCCATGTCCTTTATGAATCAATCTAACGCCATTTCCGTTTAACCAATTATTAGCTATAGATTATGCCAATTATATTTAGACAAGTTATCCAGCCCTTACCAAACATTTCAAAATAGTTATCCAGCCCTTACCAAACGTTTCAAAACCAGAATATGTGTGCTTTCGCTAGGGGGGGGGGTGTGACAAGTTGGTATCAGAGCAGGTATTATTTTTATAATCAGTTTTCAGAACATATATTATTCCAGAAATGGAACTTCTGGGAGGTGTATTTGGATGGGCAGATCCCTGTTCTATTGATTGATTACAGGATGGTTCCGTGAGGAGCCTGATCAACTCCTTACATGGATTACCTTGGAATGAGATTTTCTTTATGTATTCAATATGAGTTATGTTTCAGTAGTTTCTTCAGCTATTCTGGATTTCGCAAGATTATGACATCAAGGCATAGATATTTAGATCTGATATCATGTAAGCTGGGTTGTGTTCCATCTGTCTGTATTAGTTCAGTTATATGATCTAATTCTGTTCTTCTACTTCGGTTATCTATTTTCCTGCTCAGATTGTCTGCATACATACATTGTATTATACTACAGAGCCTTTAGGAAAACTGCTGCTTGCTTTTGTTATGTAGTTAACCATTTTGGTAGTGCTCTTTCTTCTGTTGTGGATTTTCAGGATATGAGAAATACTCACTACCAGCGAGATCTGATATTAGAGGGTAGGGGTAGAGGCCCCACTCCATCTGGAATGTTGTGAAAGGTATGATTGAGCCTGATGTAACAATTATGACAACCACAACAACAAGTGGATTTGTGATCAAATTGTCTGTATTCTATTCTTCTTTATGTTAGGATTTTTTTATTCTTTTTGTCAGGATTCCGTTATCCTTTCAGTCAGGATTCTGTTATGCTTTTTGTCAGGATTATACTTTATTTTCAGTTTAGATTCTGTTTTACTTTCGGTGTGGGAATTTTATGGGTCAGTTGGTGGTACACTATCCAAGTATGCACCTCAGCAGGCCTCGTCAAGCTGCCCAGGCGTGCACCTGCGCGGGCATCGCAGAATAGCTATCACGCATGTACACTATCGAAGCATGCGCCTCAGCAGGCCTCGCCAAGCTTCCCAGGCGTGTGCCTGCGCGGGCATCACAGAATAGGTATCGCGCATGCGCGTGCAGGCAGCCCCATTATCACAGGATATCTACGCAAGCGTAGGCAGCCCCATCAAGGGGTGCGCATGGACAACCCTCGCGGACGAGTCAAGGTGACTGCGCCCCCTCCATCCATGATCCCGCACCAAGACAGGCAAGCCACATCTCCACCTCCTACCGTGCATAACTTCCACGTTCTCCCCTACTCCCACGTTCTAAACTGGCACGTCATCCACGTTCCCTACAACATGGATACGTAACCCAGGAATCATGGAGGCAGTTCCATATATAAGGGGGTTCATCTGACAGCAAAGGTACGATATTCACTCTAACTGCACACATTTATGCCTTAAACGTCAGAGTATCTTCCCGAGGTCCCACAACCTTGGGTCTTTTCAGCGAGCCGATGACAAGAAGGAGGAGAGGATATCAATGACATTATCTGGGTAGCTGAGTTATCGGCTATCAGATTGGCACCATCTGTGTAAAACGAATCGAATCCATGAAACTCATCATGCCAAGAACTAGAGCTAGCGAATGACTGAACGAAGGAATAGCCAATGGAGAAAATGAGAACGCGCCACACCGGGAAGACAATGTCTCCGTTCACACCGTCAGAGAAAGCACCGCTCCTCGAGGAGGGGCGGGAGACATCCAGCAGAACATGGTACTTCAACAAACCAACGTGGCGGGCCTGGACCAGGCCGCAATGACGGCCATAACGAAGGCGGTGGCTGATAATCTCTGAAATACACTAGCGACAACTCTTAGAGGAATACTGGACGATGTCAGAGCCATTCCAAGAACACGCCAGACAATCAGCGCACTGCCCCCACCACAACAAGAAAATGCGATGGACCCTGCTCACACCGCCGCACTTAACGCACTCACCCGGTGCCTCGAACAGATGGAAAAGTGGGAGGAAAGGATCAATACCTCGGGCGCGAGACTGGGCCTGAGCCATGTGTGAGCCCAACCATTCACGAGCCAAATCCTTGCCTCACCACTACCGGAGCAATTTCGGCAGCCAAAACTCAACGCTTATGACGGGCTCTCCGACCCAGACGTCAACCTCCAGCGATACATCCCAGTAATGGCCATTTCTAGAGCGGACGATAGAACCATGTCCCATGCCTTTAGCTCCACACTGACGGGAGCAGCAACCGGGTGGTTTAGCACGCTTAGGGGTAAGTAGTTTAACTCTTTCGAGGAACAGTCCCTCGCCTTCTCTAACTATTTTGTAGGCTCCAAGCCCTCGGCAAAAACACCGGCCCACCTGCTCAAGGTGCGGTAGCACAAGGAGAAGCCTCTAAGGGAGTACATCCAACACTTCCAGGCTGAAGCAATCCAGGTCCCTAGCCTGAGCGAAGAAAAGAGACTCCTCGTAGCCATGCAAGGGATGCAATGGGACTCTAGATTCTTCATGGAAGTAAATACAAATCCCCCGGGGAGCATGGAGCAGTTCCTCGACAGGGTCATCAGATTCATGCATGCAGAGGAGATAATCAGGCCACAACATAAGATCTTGCAGGCTGAAGGCAGAATCCAAAACCTGTGAGGTCAAGACAACAGAGAAAGGCCAAAGCTCACCTAGCTCTCATCTCAGTATGCGTGAGACCATCAATATCCGCACCTTCCACCTCTCCGAGAGACTCAAACTAACATCCTACACATCCTCGAAACACGGCGTGAGGTCCCAAAATGGCCACGCTCCATGCCCAAGTAGGCCAGCGGCCGATCAAGTAAGTACTGTCGATACCATCATGATAAAGGCCACGACACTAAGGACTGCATCAAGCTCAGGAAAATACTGGCGGAAATGGCCTCTCACAGGGAACTATCTGAATTTCTTGTGAGGGACAGCTCTCCTAGAAATAAATCACCCAGGGGCCGCATGCGTAAGGGCGATCACCAGCAACCGAGGGAGAATAGTCGGTTACAAAGGAGGGAAGCAGGCCGCATTCCGCCCCCAGCAGGTCGCATTCACGTAATAACACAATGCGAAGGGGCGACGGTGAGGTGTCGTTACATGAGGAAAATCTACCAGCTTAAACACTCCGCAGCCCAGCTGGTCCATCGCCGGGATGGCACATCAGTAGTGGTCCCTCACTCGGACCCCCTGATAATCACGGCTCGCATCGCAGGTGGGGACATGGATATAATTTTTATGGACACGAGAGCAAATACAAATGTCATCTATAAACAAACCTTCCAGGAAGCCAAGATCCCCCTATCGCACATCCAACCTGCCAAGGGTGCAACTTATGGAGTGGGGAAGGAAGAGATCCCGATGCTAGGGATAATCAACCTCCCATTCATGATGATTGGGATGATGGCCAGCAGGGCCCCCGCCTGCAGCTCCATCTTCATTGACTTCATCGTACTGGACCTACCATCACCCTTCAACGCAATCATCGGGCGACATACACAGGTGGAATTTCATGTGCGATGTGATGTGCGCACTCTCACAATGGAATTCATAATAAGCTTGCGGGATGCCTATATCTACGTCAGCCAAAATGTCTCGAGGGGCAACTATGTCGCATCCCTAAATAGGCCTGCGCAGACACCACATTAGGCGGAGCCCAAAAGACGCTAGTCCGCTCTAAAAAATGCAACACAAGAAGACGCAGCTGAAGCCCTAAATCTTTTAGGTGATACTGAGGAGGTGGAGATATCGCCAGTCAAAAAATTCCGCATCGGCAAGGACCTCCCATCGCTAACTAAAGATTCCCTTATCCACGTGCTTCAACCCAACCTGGACATCTTCACATAGAGCCCCGCCGATCTATCGGCCGTCAACCCAAAAGTGATAGCGCACAAGCTTAGTATTCTCCCTGATTTCACCGCTGTTAGGCAGAAAACAAGGGGCATTCCCCCAGATCGAAAGGAATTCGTACGATCGGAGGTTCAGAAATTGCTTGATGCTAATATAATTAAAGAAGTTCATTATACCGATTGAGTCGCTAATATCATCTTGGTGGTAAAGGAAAGCAGCGAATGACATCTCTGTGTTGACTACAAAGGGGTCAACAGACCATGCCCCAAGGACTAATATCCACTGCCCCCCATTGACCAACTCATCGATATGACTGCGCGGTACCTTGTCCTATCCTTCTTGGATGCGTACACTGGATACCACCAAGTATATATGGATCTCGCGGATGCTATGAAGACAACATTCACAACAGGCAAGACCATCTACTACTACATGCGCATGCCGTTTAGGTTGAAGAACGCGGGTGCAACATTCTAGAGGCTTATGAATCAAGTCTTCGCCAGTCAAATTGGGGGGAACCTAGAGGCCTATGTAGACGACATCATCGTAAGAAGCGGCACCAC
>JBBYHH010694313.1:0-28503 GCA_038382905.1 Daphne laureola
ACAACTCAACAAGCAAACCACCATCAAAACATTTCATTGTGCCTCCGGCGAAGCTTTCCATCAGACTCGATGACATTTTCGTCGTTTCTGTCGATCTACTTGTAAATGATGAAAATTTAAAAAAATTATGACTTAAAAAATCTGGGGAAAACGATGATAATCTGAATAGGTAGTCATGTCGATCTACTGTGTGTTATCCTTATAGACAACAATTCAACAGATCAATACTGATCGGAGTAGGTAGTCATGTCGATCAGAGTAAGTAGTCATGTCGATCAGAGTAGGTAGTCATGCTGATCTGCTTCGAGTCATGCCAATCGGAGTAGTTAGTCATGTCAATCTGAGTAAGTAATCATGTTGATCTATTTTTTTCAATGTTGATCGGAGTAAGTAGTCATATCGATCAGAATAGGTAGTCAACAACAACGCTACTGAGTTGTAGCTAGCAAAAAAAAAAAAAAAAACAAATCTCTAATCACATTAGCCATAATAGTATTATCTATTTGGCTCTCCAAATTTTAAAGTGAGGAGAGAGATTTTATTGCTAGTAAATATGATTGATTTCAATTCAATAATAAATGTGATTGTTGATAATAGCTAATATTGTTGTAATAATAATGTTAACTCACTAGCCAATATTTTTTTGTCATTTTAGCTAAAATTTAAATTTAAAATTACTTAGCATTATTGTAGCTCTTTACATTAACGAAATTAACAAAAACTTCATTAGTTATTTATCAACAAAATAACCCCACTTTTCTAATTTTTTATCATTTTGGGTCGTTACTCCATCCGTTCCAGAATTATTAAAACGTTTCTTTACTGTTTTCACAGTATTTAATCTATGATTTATTTTTATGAAATGATAAACATGTGAAGTTAAATGATTCATATATTTCTCATAATTTACAATTTAATTTTTTTAGATATTTTTTTTCACTATTTTTTTAGTTAAATTTTAAGTTAAATACTATAATTTAAAATTATAAAAAAAATGTTTTAATAATTTTAGAACGGAGGAGTATGTTATTCAAATTTTCTTCTACATTAGTATGTCTACGAGGACGTGTGCCCTTAAGAGTTGGCTCTCTTGCTTTCTATGCTCGCTTCATAATCATGGCCACCAACAAGCAATGCGATTGGAGAGATGTTTAGAAATTTTAAGTTCAAAAATAAAATATTAATCTAAAAAATTTGATAAATTTCGTCAAATTATTTAATGATAATGATAAATTTATTCTATTTTTTAAATATTAATAGTAATTTAATCTCAAAAAAATAAAATAATAATGATAAAATGACTCATTTTGTCTATCAGACCAAATAAGATTTCTGTTCCTATTTCCAAAATTTTTGGTGTTTTATCTTTCTCCAAGTGCTGGCCATTGCTGTTATGTCCGTTTTTTACACGAAAGTAATGATCAAACCAAGAAGCGAGCTATCGCAGTATCTCATGATATCATTAGCGGCGAGAGCCCGCTTCTTAAAAAATTGTAAATAAATAAGGGGGATAAGTTGAAATTTGATCATCATTTATCATCAACTAATGGTCAAATTAATGATCAACCTTACGAAATGACTTGATTGACAAAAATCAAAGCACTCAAATAAAATAAATTTCTAAAACATGACCTGAATAAGATAATTGATCTGGAGCTACCCACTAACAAATACTAGTATGATATCAACTTTCTTTCCTGGAACAAACGAACTAGTAAATCTCAAACTTGGTTGGTTCTTAAATGAGAGAGCAAAACAAATAGGCCAGGCCAGCCATTTATAAGAGAAGAAAAGAGGTTTGTTGGCAATGGAAACCAAGCGCCCGCCCGCCCGCCTTGTGATCCTCCTCCATGTTGGTCTCGTCTCGTGCTAGATCACAACCAGACAGACCAACTGATTCAATAAACTACTTACTTGAGTAATTAGATAAGGAAAAGTAGTGAGCCTTTCTTTCCTTTTCTTTTCTTTTCTTTTCTTTTCTGACAATGAAACCAATCCATCCCGCCCCGCATGTGCAGAAGTAATGTGTGCATGCATTACAAATACAAGAGTAAGGGGCTAGCTATCACACCATCCTTCATCCATGGGTAAATCCCCAGAGCTGCACAAATCACACACATCCACCAATAACTAAAACAACTTCATCTCCCACTACAATTTATTTATGGTCACTAGTTTATAGGAATTGGAGGATGCATCATTATACTACAGTATTTTCCAAGTCATTCAGGTTGCATATATAAGCAAATTGGAGGTGCCATTACTCCTCCATCATTGAAAACAAGATAACTTTACCTCCAAATTCTTTATCTCAAACTCGGGGTCATGGGCCAAACATAAATTGCCAAATGTTTCACAGGGTCCACTACTTCCATGCAACCTGTGTTCACAGCAAAACCTACTTAGAATCCAAGTGGTCATAATGCTTCTACCACAATAGTTTCCGAGGCATGCAACTTACAGATCTCCATCAAAGCTTAGAGCAAAGTTGCTGCCACCGCCAAGGGCTAGCAGGTCAGTCAAACATATGTAGTAGTAACGGTTCGCACCTGTTGACACACAAATATCAGAGGTTAAGATAGAATGGAACATCCACAATGCACCAGTAGTACATTGCAATTTGCATGTCCTCCTACCCATCAAGGAAACAAGCAAGCATCAACTACTTGGAATCATATCTTCCCATTCAACAAAATTATCTAGTACCCTCCAGACCTCTTTTCTAACTTTACCAGCAATTCTTATATCATGCCAAGTCTTACGTATCTCTTCACATTACAGGAGATATATGCACGTAGATGTGAAACCATCTACGATGTCCTCGCATAACTTATCCTTCCGTGTATCAGGGAAAAAAAACAAACTTATCCTCCATAGTGTATCCATGCATGAATATCATGAGAAACCACTCACCAGTTGGTCTGAACATCCTCGGTTCACCATATAAAGTTGTGAATACAAATGTTTGGTTTGACCCCTGTCAATAAACAAAGACAAACAATTGCTAAGAAATAGTAGAATATTAGGATTGAAGTACCAGAAATTACAGAAGAACTATGGAGAAAAAGTTAGCATAAAAAGGAATCACAATTTACAAAAGAACAAGTTTGTGAGAGCCTAAAAATGGCAGGTTTACATACTTGATATTTTCTTTTCGGCGTAGGTTTCAAGGGACATTCCAGCATTGCACCAAACACGGCACCTTTCATGTCTCCAGCTATCTAAACATTTTACAACATGATCCAAGTGAGTTGTTGCACTTACCATAAACTTTCCGGTGCAACAAATACAATGGATACTATTCTAACTGTCACCATCAGATTCAAACTGAAAGTAACATCATCGTACCAATAAGCAGGGACCAGAAAGCTCAGCACTCTTGCGAATAAGTGTACGCAGTGAAATCCCATGTTTCAATGTACTGCCCTTCATTTAAAAGAATTGAATAAAAATCTGTATGTTTCTTTTCTTTAAATAAAAACAACAAACCAAAAACAAACAAAATGCAGCATCATATTATGAGTTAATTATAGGAAAGCCTACCTGTACAACAAAGCCCACCGGCAGCCTCTTACAATGTTGGGAAGAGAACACTGTAAAAATTCGAACAAAACGTTGGTGATGAATATGGAGTCATCTGTGAGACAATGCAAAGGCCGGTCCAGACCGTGATCTCTTGCTTCTTCATAATCATTAGGCACACTGTCTATCCTTGCAAAACCGCAATTTTGGACATCACCATTAACTCTACCTCCCTGGCCATCTACATGTATCTGACTACTTCTCTGATCTTCTGTGGTGTAACTCTTTACGTCTTCACTTTCACAAGCTGAGGAGCTTTCTTTATAAACATCTAGAGGCTGATCTGGCAGCAAATGTCTTTTATTTGTCCATCTAACAGGAAGAGACTGAAGAGGCTTGAGGTCATTATAATGGTCACTTGATTTAGGTCCTCCTGAGGGGTTAATATACGAAAGAAACGACGAGTAGAAACTCCCACCTCTGGAGCTTGACCTGGCCTACACATTCAAAATTCATGTCCCTTAAGACTCATGATCAGACTTTGAGAATGAAATTATTTTATTTGGTTTTCCTTTTTTACAGCTCTACTTGTATTTGTATACAGATGTAACAACATGAAAAGTTTTCAATCTATGTCCTGACTCTGTCCATTTTGTTGGCACATCACAAACTGAACTGAGAAAAATTTCAGCTGAAGCAAGCAGATCAAATTCTTTTACATAAAAAAATTGTTGAAAACGGGAAAACAAAGCAAACTGAAACAATCAAAGATATAGCAGAATTAGAATACAGATAGATCTAGTTTCTGGGACAAAAAGCAATAAACAGATGTCAGTCAAAACCTGAAAATCAAAGAAAAGCTATCCAGGAGAGGAATTGAAAGTATTAGTACCTGGGAAGGAGAAGTGGAGTCGTCGGTGAAAAGACGAGAAAACCTATCACCAAGTTTCTGTTTGAAAGGCTGCATTTTGGTCACATCCCATAAGAAAAGGAGGGATTTTGGATTGGTGGTGAGCTGCAATAGAATCGCAGCGCGGGATTCGAACCGTGTCGGCGGAAAAGAAGAGCGGTGTGGAAGAAGAAAGAAGAGGAAAAGTGACGGCGGCGCCGTAATGGTCTGTGATGACGGAGGTAATCGCGCAGAAGAGAATCTTACTGTGCCTTGGAGGGAAGAATATCGGATCATCATCAGATTCGTATTCCTTCATTCAATTCTGTCTCTCACAAATACCAACAAACAAACCTTGTTGCCTTCTCAACTGTTTCAACTTTCATTTCATCATACACTTTCTATTTCTTGAATCCAGTTCCCATAATCCTACATTAATTTAGGTTTGCAGTTCCAGATAATCCTAAATTAACTTAACTTATGGGTCTATTCTTCTGAAATCCGTTTTTGTACTCAAAAAAACATAAAAACCGTTTCTGTAATACTCCTACATTTGTACCAAATGATCTGGAGTATCATATTTTGATCATATAAAAAATATTTTCTGGGACGTTCTATCATATTTGTACCTTATTAACGTCCAAAAAATGAATATATATCAATTTTACTAGAAAATATTTTTTTTCATGAATCTTTTGAAATTTAAAGGTAAAAAACACAAATAAATTCCTGAATTTTTTAATTTGTCACGAATCGATTACTGAATTTTTTATCCAGCTGAATAAAACACTAAATTTTCAAAATTGTACCAACTTAGTCATTACGTTTTATTTTTATGCCGTTTCAGGTAAAAAAAATAACGCGGATTGAGCATAAAGTTAATTCTAAAGTGTCTTTAACTGTTCAATTTTTTTTAAAAAAAAATACATGCACGTTAAGAGAATATTATGTCATTTTCATTTACCTTAACCACGTCTGATTTTCTCGGTGGTATTCTTTTAACGTGTTTTTTTAATTGGACACTTAAAGACACTTTATGTTGAACCTCTCGTTCAATCCTCGTTATTTTTTCACGTGAAAAACTATCATAATTTAGATCCAGTGGCTAAATTGACACAATTATAAAAGTTTAGTAGTTTATTCGGCTAGATAAAAAGTTCGGTGGCCGATTCGTGATAAACTGAAAAATTTGAGGGTTTTTTTGTGCTTTTTCCGACATTCAAAATTAAATAATTCATATACATATCATAATTAGAATTGCACATTTTCTAAATATATTTTTTGTAATTTTTTTTACTATTTATCTTTATTAATATTTGAATCAAACATTAAACTTTAAAATATCAAAATCAAATATATCAATTAATGACGGATGAGTAATAAATACTATAGATTAGGGTTGATTCAGTTTCTCTGAACTGCACCGCATCATGCGGTGCACTTCCCCCTCTCAAATATTTCAAATTAACTCATTCTTATTTTTAAATAAGAGGTTTATGTAATTAGATAGAAAAAAAAATAATTTAAATATTTTTATTTGAATCTTTTAAATCTGTAGTATTTTTTTAATCCAAATCTGTATGTATCAAAAAAAACAAAAAAGAGTTAATGATGTTAATAAAATACAATGAATGACATAGAGATGACGTTAGTTTCAATCTTGTTAAAAACTGGATAAAAAAAATGATTTGAAAGTTATGAGAAAAACAATTAACATTATAGAATCTACTCCGACCATCTCCAATTAATTTTACATTTTTTTGTTATATAATATTTAATCTATTTTTTCCATGAATGTTTAAATATTTAAAATTAAATATTTTTTAAAGAAAAAATCCAAAAAAATAAATTTAAATAATTTTTTTTTTCTATTCTATAAACCTCTTATTTTAAAAAATAATTGATTGAAAGATTTATGATAGAGAGTAGTTCATTTGGAGTATTTGCCGATTAGGGTAGACCTCAACAAGCAATTGTAAGTTTCGAATAAAACGGAAGAAATAGTACCAAACCTGAAAGCAAATATGTACCAAACTTTTGCCAAAGTGCTACTACTACTTTACTATGATGACCCAAATGCAAGGTTACATAAAGGAACCAATGATCCTTCTCCAACAGCCCAGGCCCAGGACCAGGCCCATCATTTCAACCAAATGGGAAAGCATACACCACTTGGGCCTTACAATAATCCTACTATACGAAGGTTGGTTCTTTCAATATTTCATCCCTCCATTTTAATAATTATGTTTGTTCTTTTACATTTAACTTTTATAGTATATTTTTTCTTTAATATTTTAGTATATAAATTTAAATAATTATATATGTAAGATAAATCAATATATATAGTTTTTATTATTATATGGCACTTCTTCACCCCTTAAACGCTTTGATACATTTTGAGTTGTTACAAGGCTTACAAGTTAATAGTGAAAGGTGTAGTCACATCTGTAAACTTAGAAACACTTGTAAACTTGATTCAACTACTAGTATAAGATTGGACCTTCCCCCAAAAATTAAACATTAAGAAAATTAATAAGAAAATATTTTGATAAGTTGAATGTTACATATTTTTGGTGTGGATGAAGTATCAAGAATAAAAATTAACTCTATACTTTTCAAATACACATTTAAATACGCATTCAAATAACTACATATACGAGAGAAGCAACTGAAAATTAATGATATTGGAGCCAAAATGCCAGCTACATATGAATTGTAATTTGGCCTAGCAAATTGGGGCATGCCATGTGCTTCCAAATTCAAGTTTGTTTTCTACACCACAAAAAATCACAACCTGCATTTCCTTCCTACCAGTATTTGTAAAAAATCCATCGAGACAAATCCACTAAAATACTATTAAATCTTTATTTATCGCTTAGCAGTAAATCAAGTTATATTTTTTATAAAATTTTTGAAGAAAATCACATAATTACACCTTAAATATTAGAGTACAATTATTAGGGTTAAAATATTTAAGATATAATTAAGTGATTTTTTCATAAATTTAACAAAAAAAAAATAGACAGGATTAACTCTTGAGAAGATAATTAAAGGTTTTATAATACCTTGTAAGTTACGGTTCTATTTTCTACAGCCTCCTTACATTCAATTATTCTATCTTCTTTCTTTCTTTTAATATATTTTTCTTCGTTTTTTGTTTCTTTTATTCCCCTGAGTTCACCCAGCGAGCGTACACTTTTAATGGCATCACTTGATTCTTGCGGGCTCTTATTGCCTACATCACAAGTTGCATCACCATTTCTTTTACCGTGCCATAAAGTCCTTCGGTTTTCAAGAAACAAACAAATTTCCTCCAATCTTTCTAAAGCATGCTAATGCCTTGCCCCTAAAGTAAGAATTCATCATTAACTTTAATTAGTATTCCTATTTTAATACTTTATCAAATTAAAACTCTTAAATTCACCTTCTTCTTTTTTCCATCGTAGTATTTACATTTTTTTCTTCGTGAAGTTGGATGAAACTTTGTTAAAAATTTGCATTCTAGCAGCTAGAATTTTCTTACATTTCTGTTTGCACCCTAAAATTATAGATATGACATTCTAGCCAACATACCCCAACTCTGGAGTCTAGCCATTCTGACCTAACTCTGACCTCCTCACCAGTGCGGATCTAGGATCTAAAGATTAGGTGAGTGGAAAAACAAATCAATAATATATAGTAGGTATTTTTTATATAAGTCAAAACATAATTCTTATATAGTACTCCCTCCATCTTGAATTAATTAGTTCATTTGATTTTCATGTTTCAAAATTCAATATTTGACCCAAAATTTTAAAGATAAGTAATGGAAAAAAAATCCCAAAAAAATATACTTAGAAAATGAATGTTACAAATTATCATTGACATGTAAAAGTTTTAACTTTAAACATCTAAACATTCATGAAAAAAAATCATAAATTAAATACTATGAAATAACAAAATAAAATGATCCAATTAATTCAGGACGAATAGAGTATTCATTAAAATTAGATTAAAAAATATAAGAATTGTTGAGTTATGGGTGGATATATCAGTGAAAAAGAAATGTTAGACTATGGATTGGCATATTGGGGTTTCGGGTAAAAAATTTGCTCAACGGGAGCTAGGTACGCTCTCTTGTTCATCCGCCATTGCACTCCCCACCTAACCCTTGCACTGGTTGCCACAACCTAGCCCCCATCACGATCATCCAACCCTCCCCTACCTCTCGTCATCCAACCTTAGCGACACACACTTACAATTGTCAGACTAAACCCCGCAAGTCTTGCTCAACCGCCGCCCTGCGTGACCAAAATCCTCACCTTGTAGCTGTAGATCCGAGATAGGTGTAATGAAGGAGATGACATTTAGACTAATAAGAAAATCTTTGGGTGTTAAATGCACAAGATGTAAAGTACAATGAAAATAAATTAATTAAGATAACAATGCAATGCTAAAATTAACAATGTAATGGTAGAATTGCTAATGGTCTAAGTCGGACTTTAAATTAGACTACCCTTTAGATGTCTTCAAATGGTAATTTGCACCAAAATCTTGAAGAAGAAAAAGAAAAAGAAAAAGAAAAGAGAGTAAGTGATAAAATTGTCCTTGAACCTAAATAATGATGATAATTGCTCATTCTACCAAAGTTGTAGCTCAATACTTGACAGTCTCGGTGATACACCGTACACACGGGACACCGGAGCTGCGCCTATCCATCCTATGATGCAATGAGCAAAGGTTCTACTCGACAGTCTACACCACACTCCCCAAAATCCAGCTGCAGACCCACTCGCTAACCAAAACCCAACACCAAGACTACCTTTTCTTTTTCAAATTTTTGCTTAGCAGAATATTTCTGAGAAGCTTCAGAAATTCAAGTATCAAAAACACAATCTTTGGAGTAAAGCTTCCCATTAGATTCAGCTGAAAGCCTGAAACCCATTTACATTTAACACCACCAGCAGATCCCCACAAGCAAGAAATTCTCATGAATCTAATCAATTAGACAGCTTTCCTCAAATGGGTTTTGTTTCTGCATCTTCCATCTTGCTCTCAGTTTATCTCTTCCTCACCATTACTCAGCTCCCTTCACTGCTTGAATCTGCTCCCGATTACACAACCTTGGTCTACAAAGGTTGCGCAAAGCAGTCCTTTTCAGATCCTACAGGGGTCTACTCACAGGCCATCTCTGCCCTTTTCGGCTCCATGGTTTCTCAGTCCATGAAAACCAGGTTCTTCAAGACCACCGCCGGAACCGGTCAGACTTCCATAACCGGGCTTTTTCAGTGCAGGGGAGACCTCAGCAACGGTGATTGCTACAAGTGTGTGAGCGAGCTGCCTCAGCTCTCTAACAAGCTCTGCGGTCAAACGGTTGCCGCAAGGGTCCAGCTTAATGGCTGCTATATGCTTTATGAAGTTGCTGGATTTGCCCAAGTTTCAGGTATGCAGATGCTTTACAAGACCTGTGGGACCAAAAATGTTGAAGGAAGTGGTTTTGAGGAGAGGAGGGACACTGCTTTTTCAATGATGGCAAATGGGGTTGTCAATGGCCATGGATTCTACGCCACAAATTACCAGGGTGTTTATGTTATGGGTCAATGTGAAGGTGATGTTGGGGATTCAGATTGTGGGGAATGTGTGAAGAGTGCTTTGCAGAGAGCTCAGGTGGAGTGTGGGAGTTCCACTTCTGGCCAAGTCTATCTCAATAAGTGCTTCATGAGTTACAGTTATTACCCTCATGGTGTCCCTAGAAGGTCTTCTTCATCAGCATCTCAATCTTCCTCTACTTCATCCTCATCAGGTGAAGTACTATAGATGAAATAGGATGAAGGTTTCTCTTTTGTTCCTTACAGTGAATAAATGAGATCTTTGTTGAGTTGGTAGATTATTTCTGTTGTTGATTAAGAAATTTTGTCCCATGATTAATGCAGGGAATGGGCAGAACACAGGGAAGACGGTGGCTATAATATTAGGAGGGGCAGCAGCTGTAGCTTTCGTGGTTATTCTTTTGATGTTTGCAAGAAATGTGCTGAAGAAGCGTGATGGTAAAAACTAGTAGTAGTATGTGCTAAGATATGATAAAGATGGATCTGTCACTTGCTGTTTGCACCTCCATATCCTCTAATACATGCCCCATCAATGTTTGTGTTGTTTGCAGATTTCTGAGGGCAGCAAGTGAGCTTGAAGGAGAGGTAGAGAGGCCTTCACAAGACAATTGCTTTTCCAGAATTCATCAACTGCTTAAAAAATGAAACTCCTTTTACTAGTGTACACAACTGATGGTGGAGAAAGAGAGGCTCCAGAAGAGGTAAAGTTTGAGACTTCCAGGTTTATTTGCACAGTTGGGTGAATATTTTGTGGAGCACAGTACATGCAGAAGCATTACTTTCTGCCTTGCGTTTCATTAGGGGCTTCAGTTGTTGATGTAAACATGAAGAGAATTCTTTTTTCACAAAGGTGAAAAGAGGGTTTGGTAGGATTAGGAATGAAATGTCAATTTTGAAGGAATGAGTGAAGAAGTGAAGGGAGTTAGTAAGTGACAGACAGACTTTCAGGCTCATTCATTATGAATTAGTATTTTTTTGAAGTCATGGCCATGTGGGCTCTTGTCTCTTTCCCATTTCCAGCCTCTAGGCCAATGCATGTCCATTTTCTTCACTCTTACACAAGGCAAGTATCTTACTTTTTCCCTTTTAAGCATAGCCAAATCTCAATCTTATTAGAATAGTGAATTCAGATAGCTGGAGCTGGGAGTCAAATAAAGCAAAGCTGCGTCCTTTTTTCATTCCCAATATTGGGTTAATACTTAAGCTACATTGCAATCTAGAGTCTTGTGATGAGCCTTTGAGAAGTCTTTCTGCTCAAAACTACCCTCTTGTGTGCACAATGGGAGAGGTCTGAACTGAAGTGTGCACAATTCAACACAATTGTTTATGCTTCTGGTTAATCAACTGAACTCACCATGGTAAGATAAGATGAGAAACGGAAGTGGTGTTCATGGTGGTTCGAAAATGCACCAGAAGACAAAAATGGAATAATAAAGTAGGAAAGGGTTAGGGCAGTATATGAAAGTGTGTGAAGGTCACATGGCTTGTCTTTCCACCTCAATAATAAGAGTGCTTTGGCTTTTTTGGAATGATGGGCCAAAACCTTCCATCTTCTACCATTTTAGATTTTTAAATTTTACTTTTTCATAATGTTCCTTCTTGCGCTGTAAAATTAATACTCCCTCTTTCCCAGTAATTGTGATACATTTGATTCAACATGAAGATTAAAAAATGTTGTTGATTAGAAGTTAATAAGATAAAACATGTAATCTACAACACTCCTTAATCAAGGTTTCGGGTCAAACGTATCAGTTTGTTGTGCTGAGATAGGGTGTATCAGTTTAGTTGAAGGGAGAAGTATATCTATGAATTTGTGTCCTCGATCTTCTCATATACACTATCAAGTACTAGTATCATGAATTTATACTGATGAAGTATAAAGAAAGTGTTGTATTTATACATTATACTACTAGGGAGGAGAAAAGTAATGGAGGTGGTGAAGGTGAATGAAGAAAGTGGGGGGGAGAGTGTCCATCCAAGGCAACTGTTTGTTTCGACTGTTTGTAAATGGAGGGGTGTGCAAAGAAAGAGAGGATGGAATAATCATCTGTTGGATTCCAGTTCCCCACATACACCTCTGCTGCTGGCTGTGGTAGGTAGTACAGTAGTAGGGTTATATGTAATGTACTGCCACTGCCAGGCCCAGGCAACTTCAAGATTCGCTCTTACGGGAGGGAGTGAGGGATTTCATTTCACAGCCCTATATATCTCTATTCACTACAAAACAAACACCTGGTCCTCCACATTTCTCACGTCTAGATGTACCATCATCTCTAGTTTTTTATTTCCTTGTAAACACTCATCTCTGTGAACAAGTTTCATTTCCAATTTTGTGTTTAGATCAACTGTTGCTAAAGTTTAGAACAATTAATTTGATACTGGGGTGGTCTATGTTGGTTAATTTTACTTTTCCTAAAAGTGCGTAGGAATTAGAGAAATAAATGAAAGAGAAACGTATGGAGAGAAAAGTTTTTCCTCCTAAAGTTAAGGTAGATGAATGTTAGAATAGTAAAATAATTAGTATAAATACAACTCTGTATTCATTTACAAATTGTCCTGGTAAAAGAGATAAAGCATAAGAAAAGAAAACTTTGAAAAGCTTGTAGAGTTTGGTAAAATTACAAAGGAAGTTCAAAGTTTATAGTTCTTTCTTTTGTGGTCTCTTTCTTTTCCTGCAAGAATTGATTGCTCAAATATTATTATTATTATTTTTTTCCAACATTAATAAATAGATTGGCTCCCTCTAACATGAGCGTCCTCGAGATTTAACATACTTTTGTATCTCATAATATAACGAAGGACTCGAATGAACCTTGCATCACAAATTTCTTCACTAGTGAACTAGATCTTTGGAACTAGATGAACATCAACCAACAAAGAAGAGAAAGATATATGTTGAGAGATTTTTGGGATGTCTCAAAAAATGCTTAGAGGAGGTGTTCTTTTATAGGTTTAGAGATGAATCTATCTATCCATAAAAAATATCATAATGTCACCATAAAAGACGTCACAATGTCACCATAAAATACACCGTAAAGATCACTATAATTAAAAGACACCATAAGTAAAAGGCACAAAAAATATCAATTTAATAGGTACGTATTATATCATCCAATGATAAATAGTTAAATGTAAATACCAAAAACACAAATAAGATCATTTTACAACCACTTTGAGATATTTTGGCTAAAATATCTCAAAGTACAATCCCAAAAAATTCTCACCATTTTCCAACATTTTCAGGCACTAGTGAAAATGTTCTATTGAGGAAATAATGGGAAAAAACAAAAACGTAGCCACTTCTAGACTCATACTCATAGCTGAATTTCTGAATTTAATTCACAAAGCATTCTAATAAAAAACTAGTGCCGAAAGAATCGAGTACACAAAACCTTTTTTTTTGTTGGTATAATTGCATCAACTGAATAATCTGGATGACGTAATTGGTTGAGACAAAGTTCTTTGGGATAATTAACAGTTAAAGAATAAACGCTAGTATCCTCTGGATTGTGTTGCGCGACCAACAACTGAAAGTCCATTCTCGATGTAGATATTGAAGTCGAAAGATCAGCAACAATTGCTAATCTGAGGCAAGCGATTCGGGATATTCATAGCATGCACAATAACAACTCTGGTGAGATTTCTTGATACATTTCTTTTATGATAGTAACTTTTATTTATTTATTGTTTTATAATTATTAAGTTTACCAGTGCAAGATTAATTGTAGTTGTAACTATATGCAAGAATCGTTTCAATTAGTTTATGACCCCATTTGGTAATAACTGTTTTAAGTAACTGTAATGTTTTGAATATTTTTTTAATTATTAAAATTAATTAAACGTTAAACTCTACCCATAAATAATTTTTCAAAACGTAAAATTACTTTTAAAAAGCTGTGATAAACGGGACCCATGTGTGATAATTTTCTAGAGGTGGTACAACTTTAACTATTATCTCTATATCAGGGTTTTATTTATTAGGTTAAATTATAAATTTTATCCTAATTTATGTAAAAGTTTCAGAAAACTTTCCATAATTTTAAAACCTCACAATTACCCACACTCTTCCCCTTCAGATTGTCTCTGTACCTCACCAAATTCCTCCTAAACTCAAATTAACCAAAAATACTAAAACCTTAATCAGCTTGCCTTAGCTCACCTAACTCCAACCAAACCCTTTAACCCTTCTTACAATCAAACCCATTTTCGCTCAACTTCCACTACAAAAAAAAAAAAAAAAACTAAAAATTCAAACTTTCTTACTAAAAAAACAAAAAATACAATCTTTCTACAAACTTCAAAAAACCAGAGCACTCACAAAGCTAATTAACCAACAATGGCGACTTGCTTCAACCCACCAGACCAAGACGACTCCGCCATCTTCTTCTCCCCTTCCACTTCCCCAGAAGGCTCCACCACCCTCTCCACCTCCTCCGACCGCCACTCCTCACCTCCCTCCGACCACCGTCTGCAACTTCCGGCGCCCTCCCATAAACTCTCTGTCACTAATCTCTCTTACACATCTCGTTTCGGAAGATCATTCCCCAACATCTTCCACAAACCTAAGCCCCTCCAAATCCTCAAATCCCTCTCTTTTGACTCCAAAAGCTCCGAGCTTCTCGCCATTGCAGGCCTGAGCGGCACCGGAAAGTCCACCCTATTAAGGATCATCGCCAGAAGAGTCCAAGACGGAGACTTTAAACCGGGCTCTGTTTCGATCGACGGCCGTCGGATTTCAACCCCGATCAAACAGCGAAAAACCTGTGGTTTTGTTTCTCAGGGCAATAAGAGATCGTGGGAAGGGAAAAATGTGTGAAATTGTGAGATTTTAAAATTGTGAGAAATTTTCTGAAACTTTTCCATAAATTATAGTAAAATTTATAATTTAGTCTAATAAATGAAACGCTGATATAGACAAAAGGATGATGCGAACAGAGCCTTTGTTTCAAAGTTTCTGTTCTCGGAGTGAATATTCTAACTACTAGCAGAGGTGGAAAACTATTTTTCCACTATAGCTGTTTATGAAAATATATATGTAAACGTACAAATTTATTTATTTGTTAAAAAAGTGATAGTGATAAAAAAGTTTATTCGCCCTGTTATATAGAACACTGAGTTTGAAATGTTTGAATATTGTTATTGTGTTGTAGGAGACACGTGTGAGGTCATTTTTGCTTGTGTTACAATGGGCAAAAGTTGATTAAAGATACCGATTCTATTGTGAATTATGGCATTAAGGATGGTGATCAGGTTTGTATTAAATGCTAACAGACTAGACTAAATTTATCTGTTTGATCATAAAAAACATAGAAAAGAATACTGATATGCCGATACTTAAAAATTGCTGTAAGTTCTTCAACGTTGTGAATTTTATTGAGAAAAGTTTCTAAAATAAGTGTATAATTTATAAAATTTCCTTACTATTTCTCTCTCTCTATTTTCCTCAACCACTTCAAATATCTAAAACAATTTTTACAAATTATTCTCAGAATATATGAATTGATTTTTTTCATTTGTGTCTGTGTCTTACATGATTTTTCTTAGATTCATTTTGCTCAGCATCTAACGATAGCGGACACCTTAGAGAGGTCGCAATCCAAGAAAAAAGCAAATAATATGTAAAATCTTTTTTAACTGTTACCACGAGAATTTCAAATGATTCTTTAATAGTTTTGTTAAATGTAATGTTCACCGAAGGCCGAAGAGGTATAGACATTCAACCAAAATCATGGCATGACATTCAAATAATTGTGCCCAAAAACCGGTCAGCCACAGAGGCGGATACATAAATAAAATATGGACCCTACCCTTTTTCAGGAAAAACAATATTTAATTGAACAGATAAACTGATTCTCCTAGTTGTAAAAAAAAAACCCTTAAACTCGTAAAATTGAGCCGAATTGTATGATTTAAAATCGAAAAATTTAAAAATAAAATAAATTGATAACATTCGGACTCGTTAGTAATTTCAATTTAAAGACTCGCTGATATCTGAACCGAACTACATGTATATATTTACAAACTTTCTCCATAATGTCTATTCAATCTCAATTTAATTACAAATTTATTTTAGTTTTATTATTAAATAGTCCTCTGAACTATGTTAATTCAGGCACTTTATTCCCTGAACTATAAAACGTATCAACTCAGTCCCTAAACTATGTAAGTTCAAACACTTTAGTCATTTAACTCGGTAACTCGCTCAATGAAACTCTAACGTTGTTAATTTTTTGACAGATGTGTGACCTATTTGTAAGAATCTAAATCATTAGGTTGCAAATGGTTAAGTTCAAAACTTCAAAGGATTGTAGTGACCAACCCTGCTCATCTGTTCAACTCGACCTACCCATCCAGAAAATTCAGAAAATCCATTGAGACGATATTTTTGTTAGATCTGATAGTTTTAAGGACTTTATGCATAGATTAGAAAGAAATAGGATTATAATAGACATTTCCTTTGAGGTCAACTAATATTCATACGATTAAAAGGGTAAAGTGCTCAACAGTGCATAATTGAGGGACTGAGTTGACACGTTTTATAATTCAGGGACTAAAATGATTGAGTCAACATAGTTCAGGGGACTATTTAATAATAAAGCCATTTATTTTATACTTTGTTTCAAAACTCATTTTATATTAGTAACTGAATACTCATCGTTTTGAATAATTCAATCCAAGAAAAAAATAATATTGTTTTGTTTATACAAATCACTCGTCAAGTTGTAATCCACACTTGCATACTACAAAAGATTAGAACGTTTCCAAATGTGTTGAATGATGCTATAGAATAAGTAGACTTAGGATACACACACTTAGCGGAACATATGCTATTTTCCTCGCTACCCATCCCCTTAACACACCCTTATTCTTAACATCTCAAGCAAAACAATGAAATAATAAAACTTGTACTATATTCTCTGTATAAGTAACTTCTGGTAGAAAATAATCTTCTTTTATACCATTGAATATTCATGTTTCTTCCCATGCATGATATTTTTTTTTTTTTAAAAGGAATGATTATAGTAGAATTAGTATAAGGTCGTGGGACAAATCACCTCCTAGATCCCTATGAACTACTCCATCAATTTTTAAAAAATTTATTCATTTGACTTTCATATCCTGTATAGTAATGTTTGACTAAATTTTTTCTAAGATAAATAGTGAAAAAAAATAAAAAAAAAATATATTAAATTTTTTTATATTTTAAATTATGATATTCATGCAAATTATTCAATTTTATATACTAAAACATTTATAAAAATAAATTAAATACCTTAAAAATAATAAAATAAATTAAAATAAATTAATGAACTTTTCAAACATGCTAATCTCAATGCAAGACGACGAACTTGGAGAAATAGAAGAAGGCGTATAGAAGTGGCCAACAGACCTTACATGAACCACTCACAATTTGTTTACAAAATTTTATACATATGCATGTGGACAAAACTCGAGTCTAACAAGAAAGGAGTGTGTTTTTTCGATATTGACTCAATGGAAGGCTTTGTATTATATCATTAGATTTGTGGATATATAAATCCATTGTACTTAAAACCAACAATTACTAATTAATCTGTTGTAGTTAATCTCCGGTAAAACTACAGCCGCAATGGCTTATCTTCATAGAGCGCTACTGTTAAGATTCATTTTCATGCTTGTCGGTGCTTTGGATTCATCGACTATGTTGTTGATGGGCTCAGGCCATTTCGAGTCGCATTCGTGAGTCGTCTTCGTGAAAATCCACTTGCATTTTTTTTGATTTCTCCTCTCGTGTCGCCATCGTAAAGGTCTTTCCTGAAGACCCAAATATTATCAATAGGGGATGAATTGACTTTAAAACAAATTCAAAACTCTTTTAGCTTTGAAACCAATATCTTTGAAATCATCAGATCAACACGTTGATAACATAGATTTAAAAACACTTGCAGCAGTACAAGTATCAACGTGTTGATGGTCAGCACTCATAAGAAGTGTAAGCACAATGAAAGACATATGGATTTATAGAGGTTCGGTCTAATTTGACCTATATCCTCTCCTCAAGACATACTTGAGATTTGCTCCAATGTAACTGAGGCGTGAGACACAAGGCTTATACAGAGTTTTCCTGACACACAAGACTTCATCAAGGCTGCTTGACACACAGGACTTTAGGTCAATGTCTGACTAACAAGACTTTACAAATGTCTGACTAACAAGACTTTATCAATGACTGCCCGACATACACGACTTTACACCAAACTACCTGACTAACAAGACTCACTATGTGTGTGAAAGAAGGGGTAATGCGTCCTCAACCGCAGCAACAGCTATGGTAGAGGCTGTAGTTTCCACCGTAGTGAAAAATGGCGCAACTGACAGCCTTGCTGCGACTGTGGCCGCAACAAGCCTGTCACGCCTGCCAAGTCAGGTTGACAAAATATTTTCAAAATTTACAAATTGACCCAAAATATGTTCAAAACTTACAATTTGAACCAAAACATTTTAAAAACTTATAATTTGACCCAAAATATTTTTGAAACTTACAATTTGACTCAAAACACTTGAAAACTTACAATTTGACCCAAAACATTTAAAAACTTACAATTTGACCCAAATGTTTTCAATAGTTACAATTTGATACAAAATATTTTCAAAACTTACAAATTGACCCAAAATATGTTCAAAACTTACAATTTGACCCAATCATTTTCAACACTTACAATGATACCCAAAACATTTTCAATACTTACAAATTGACCCAAATATTTTAAAAAGTACATTTGAACCCTGAAATTTTATTAAATAATCATTTGAACCTAAGGTTTTAGAAATTTGCATTTAAACCCCAAGCTTTTTAAAATTTGACAATTCTACCCTAAGTTTTACAAATTTTACAAATCTATGCAAATGTTTTCCAAAATTCACTCAACTACTTTAAAATACATTTCCAATCCAAAAAATGCATAAAATACTTAAAATACAGAAATTAAAAAATGCAGAAAATAAAAAAATTAAAGGAAACCAGAAAATACAGAAAAATAAAAAAGAAAAGGAGAAAATACACAAATATAGAAAAAGCATATTTAAAAAAAAATGAGAAGAAAAGTTTAGGGTTTCGGTGGTTACCTCCTGGTGTGACAGTGGCGGCGACTCCTGGTTAGATGGTGGGACAACGGTACGACGGTGAGCTTCATTTAAAAGAAAAACAAAATTGGGTGGGATGGCTGAAATTAACGGAATAAAATGAAAAAAAAAACAGAAAAAACTTACCTACAAGTCGCGACGACGGCGCGACGGTCAATTTCGGTGGGATGGCCTGCGAAGCAAAGGGACAACGACAGACCGGCTGAAGGAGTCAGGCGGGACGAATGACTGACGGAGGGAGATTAATTTGGTTGCAGGAGGGGAAGTGAGGAAGAAGAAGGGGGTTCAGTCCTTTAAAGGTGCCACTACGGTTCTGCTGCGTGTGTAGCCGCTGTAAGGCCCAAGCCCATGGGCTTTTCTGTGGCTATATGCGCAGCAAGGCCGCATCAAATGTCACCGTCACCATGGATGCGACAGGTTGCTGCGGCTGGAGCGTTGCCACGACCATTGCCACAGTAGAGGCCGTAACGAGCTTCGTCTCCTCCCAGTAGTGACTTAGAGTGATGATAGTAGACTCTGATCAACGTATTGATAGAACACATTATCAACCTTCCTCTTCCTTGAGAACTTTCACTTGATTAGTGATGTAGAACTGGTCTAACAACACCAACTAGTGAAGTTGATCTATGTAAGAGCAGAAGAGTAAGCCTTTTTATAAGAATAGATGTAGAATATAAGGTTTCTCTGTAAGATGACTCTGTAGTAGACAAAGCTGTTGATGATGATCTTTTGGATCGTTGCAGCTTTCTGAATGTATGCTCGAGAGTGTCTTTGATCTTTGTGAGTGAGTAGGAGATGAAGAGTATTCATAAAATGATCAGTATTATGCGTTCTGTTGTGTGTATTCTTCTTCTTCCTTCTTCTTCTTCTTCTTCTTCTTCTTCTTCTTCTTCTTCTTCTTCTTCTTTTATAGGCTCCATAGTGCTTGCAAATGGGTAGGAACGTCCTCAGATCTTCATATAGCCATCCTAGGAGATTATAGGTAGCCATCTCTACTTCTCTGGCATGAGACAATCTAATTCTATCAAACAAGACTTCCATTATGTAGACCTAAGTATGGCCAAGAGGGGGGTGAGTTGATCTTAAAATAAGTTTAAAACCTTTTGGCTTTACAACCAAAATCCTCAGATCAACACGTTGATAAATCAAAGTTGAGTATACTCAGCAGCAAGATATCAACGTGTTGATGGTGTCCACAGATAAAAGTGTGTAGAAGAGTGAAGGACATATAGATTTATAGAGGTTCTGTCAATTCTACCTATGTCATTTACTCAAGTCACACGTGAGATTTTATCCACTAGAACTAAGACCTGACACACATGACTTTCAACAAGGCTGTATGACACACAAAACTTTATGCCAAATGCCTGACTAACATGACTTAACCAATTGGCTGACTAACAAGACTTTTACAAATTTCCTTACACACATGACTTGTACAATGGCTGCCCGACACACATGACTTTACACCAAGGATGCTAGACTAATAGGACTTAGAGTGTTGATAGTAATGCTATGCTCAATGTGTTGATATAGTATCCTATCAACCTTCCTCATCCTTGGGAAGTTTCACTTAATCAGTGATGAAGAACTAGTCTATCACCACAAACTAATGAAGTTGATCTATGTAAGCTCTAAAGAGATGATCTTATACAATAAGCGATGTAAAGAATAGAAGGCTTCTCTAATAATGAACTCTCTGATGTAGTCAAAGCTGGTTACAAATAATCTTTTGGAGGATTGCAACTTTGTGAGTGATAGCTCGAGAGTTCTCTTGATCTGTGAGAGTGAGTAGGATGATGAAGAGTATTCAAAGAATGTACAGAGATGTGTAGTGTGTCGATGTGACTCTCTTCTTCTCTTCCTTCTTCTTCTTCTTCTTCTTCAGCTTTTATAGGCTCCAAGATGTGCATAATTGGGTAGGAGCGTCTGGAGTTATTTCATAGCCGTTGTGTATGAAATTATTCCTTTTTGGAGCTTTCTGACTGTTGGCTAATTGATTTCTAGCAATTGCAGATCCTCACAGATTTCTGTCATCTTCCATCAACACATTGATGAAGACTGGCTTCAACAACTTGATGGATTTTCTTCTTTGATCTTGAGCTTCTTTGACTACTTCAAACTTGTAATCTTTCTTTCATAGTTGTTGCTCAGTAGTGGAGTGACTGGCTTCTCAATTGATTTCTTCAAGACTTGTAGAACATGAAGCTTGTATTTTGAGCTTCTGGCCATCAACGCGTTGATGCCTGCTGCATCACACTCTTCCTTTATTTCTTTTCTTATATAAGCTGATTGTATCTTGTCAATTCAGGATTTTCTTGATCTGATGAAGAATATGACTGTTGCTTCCATATGATTGATCTTCAGAATGTATTCTTTGATTATCTATGAATGTGCCTAAGAAACAAGTCCACATTAATCAAGAAATTAGATCAAAATGATCATATACCGAAATATGAATTGAGTTCTTTATAACACACAAATTCTTGTACTTTTGCATACTTTGCATTTTAATCCCAACATTTTTTACCTTAACAACTAAGAAATAATAATCTTGGTGAAGACACTAAGTTTATCAAAACTTTTCAAAGTGGTCCTCAAGGTTTTAGAATCATCAAAACAAAAGATTGGAGACAACAAAGTCAATACATTCTATTTAGGAAGAATTGAGCCGCTTGTGGCCCTCCTGTTCCATTAAACGAAGGGGTTTTAATGCCTGGAATTGTGTGAGTAGAAACATATTTTCAGTAGCCTCCATGTCTTCCGGATTTCTCTTTCTAAATCCTCTTTCCCTGGGAATACCCCATGATCTAATGAGGGTGGGGGGTTTGCATCTTGGCTCTGATAGACAATGTTTTCTCCCTCTCAATTTTTAGCTTCCCTCCTATGTCTGGGATTTCTGCCTTCTTCCTCAACTAAAATTTCTTCCCTATTATCTTGCCTGAGTTGGTCCCTTGGATTCAGGTTTTCTTGGGGATTGTCATTGTGTGATTTCCTTTCTCTATTTTCTCCACTTTCACTATCCTCTTGTCCAGACTGCACCTTCATTTTTCCTTTCCTGATCATTTCTGCCCCCATCTGATCGATATTCCTTTGCATAACTTCCATTTGTCTTGTCATCAGTAGTATTGGATCTTCACGCTCTGGTTATGGCTCTTCTTCCTCATTCACATTCCTTCTTCTCCCTCTGGTCATTTTATTACAGTACTTACAATTTTCATACCATTCCATCATCAGTAGTCTAAACTTCCTTCTTACAACAATATTACTGAATAAAGAAATTTGTCTTTATTTCTCTATAATGTTGGTGATCCTTATCTAAAACAACCCCTCTATGATACCAACTGTTGTAACCCTAGTTTTTTTTACTAAGTGATGGAATTAAATCTAGGCTACAAACTACTAAAGGGAGTATAACAAACCCTTATCATTTCCTCTTAGCCTAAAGGTAAAAGGGGTAAATTGAATATTCCTAAGTGAACAGGCTTTCTATTAGCTACTTTGAGTCTCTTTCTTAGTTAAGGCTTTGTTTTGTTTTTATAAACAACTAACAAAATTGATAATTTAGACTAACAACCATTTGATATAAAGACTACTTAAGGCTTATACAACCAAACCAGCCATGACAAGTCTTGACTTACATAAAAAAAAGTGTTGACTTTGTTGTCTCCAACCATTTATTTTGATGATTCCAAAACCTTGAGGGCCATTTTGTAAAGTTTTGATAAACTTAGTGTCTTCACCAAGATTTTTATTTCTTGGTTGTTAAGATAAAACATGTTGGGATTAAAGTGCAATGTACTCAAAAGTGCAAGAATTCTTGTGTTATAAGAACATAATTGTATATCTTGGCATATACTTATTTTGATCCAAATTCTTGATTAATATGGACTTGTTTCTTAGCCACATTCATAGGTTTTCGAAGAAGAACTGCATAAGATTAAGTTTATGGAAAGTAATGGTCATCTTCTTTATCAGATCAAGAAAATCTCGGATTGACAAGATACAATCAGCTCAAGAAAAGAAAGAAATCGAGGAAGCATATGAAGCAGTCTGCATCAACGCGTTGATAGTTAGAAGCTTAAAATACAAGCTTCAAATTTTACAAGCCTTGAAGCATTCAATCGTGATGCCATTCACTCCAATACTGAGAAACAACATTGAGAGAACGAGTGCAAGTTTGAACTCCTTTCCTCTCAAAGGAGTTCAAGATCAAAGAAAAAAATTCATCAAGTTACTGAAGCAAGTCTTCATCAATGCGTTGATGGAAGCTGACAAAAAACTGTGAAGATCTGCAACGGCTAGAAATCAATTAGCCAATGGTTAGAAAGCTCCAAAAAGTTATAATTTCATATGCAACATATATGAAATTAACTCAGACGCTCCTACCCATTTATACACACCATAGAGCCTATAAAAGCTGAAGAAGAAGAAAGAAGGAAGAGACAACACATGACATAATTGTACATTTTGTGAGAACCCTTCATCTTCTTATTCACTCTCAGAGATCAAAAAAATCTTGAGCTATCATTCATAAAAGCTACAATCCTCTAGAAGATCATCTACAACCATCTTGACTACATCAGAGAGTTTATCATTAGAGAAGCCTTCTGTTTCTACACTTCTTATTATATAAGGCAATCTCTTTAGAGCTTACATCGATCAACTTCATGAGTTGGTGGTGATAGACCAGTTCTTCATCACTGATTAAGTGAAACTTCCCAAGGAAGAGGAAGGTTGATAACATACTTTATTAACGCGTTGTTCACAGTGTTACTATCAACATTCTAAGTCCTGTTAGTGAGGCAACCTTGGCTTAAAGTCCTATGTGTCGGGCAGCGATTGTAGAAGTCCTGTGTGTCAAACATTGTGTAAAGTCCTGTTAGTTAGGCAATTGGTAAAGTCCTGTTAGTTAGGCATTAGGCGTAAAGTCCTATTTGTCAGGCAACCTTTGTGAAAGTCATTGTGTTAGGCACTCTGTATAAGCCTTGTGTGTCAGGCCTTAGTTCTTGTGCGGACAATCTCAAGTGTGACTTGAGTAAAGGACATAGGTCAAGTTGACGGAACCTCTATAAATCTCTGTGTCCTTCACTCTTCTACAAACTTCTATTTGTGGACACCATTAACGCGTTGATATCTTGCTGCTGTAAGTATACTCAACTCTAATCTATTAATGTGTTTATCTGAGTGTTTTGGTTGCAAAGCCAAAAGGTATTAACTTTGTTTGAAGACCAATTCACCCCCTCTTGGCCATACTTGAGTCTATAATTGGCATCACAATAGGTTTCTTTTGAAGAACCTTGCGGTTTAAAGACAAAGATCAGATGCCTTGCACATGTGTGTGTGAAGGAAAAAGTTTATCTACACCTCCCCTATTTGACTCTGTAAATTTCAGGTGTGGGAAAATCAGGATGGAGACATAGATAAAAGCTCAGGACTACAGGCTATGGAGAATCATTGAGCATAGACCACTAAATGTTTCATCCAAACCACTCAATGAGTATATATCAGACGATGAAAAAACTTTCTCCATCAATGGTTAAGAAGTAACCCTATTATTATGCGCTCTCATTCCTGAGGTTACTAATATCATTTACATCTGTGATAATGCACATGAGATATGAAGTACTCTAATAAGTGAGTATGACGAACAAGAATCAGTATGCTCAAATGAAACTGAAGACAATAGGTCATTCTCCTCTGAACATACAGTTCAAGATTGGAATTTTGGAATTCTAGGAGAAGAAGAAGAATCCCCAGAAACATGACCTCACTCACAACTAGAGAAGAGGAATGGTTCAATGGAAGAGAATACATCTACTGCATGGTGGATAAATAAGACAAACATGTATCTTTATGTTCATAATCTTCTTGCTCTAGTAGTTATCAATGCATTGATCCAATAGCAGAACTTAAGAGTATTTGTCTAGAATATGAATCTCTTGTTAAGAAGCTAAAATCTGAGAAGATCAATCTAGTAAAAAAGATGACAAGTATAAAAGAGAAAATGGAGTGCTTTGAAAAGATTTAGAAAGATTTGATGAAGGAGAAAGAAACTTGAATCTTTTTCTTGGTAATCAAAGAGCTGTATATGACAAGGTAGAAATTGGTTACCAACCACACCATAAGAAAGTTATTTTCAAAAATAAGTTTTCAAGCACTACTCTTATCACTTCCCATGTATTTCATAAGAAAGGTCACTCAAACCACGACTGTTTGTTTAGAAATAGAAGAGTTATTTATGGTTTGAAGCAGATTTGGGTCATTAAAACTGCTGCTAACAAGTTTGGAACCAAGAAGTGGGATCCAAAGGTGAGTTGAGATTATCAACGTGTTCATAGGTAGCAAGGAAGGAGACTTGGTACCTAGATAGTGGATGCTCAAGACATATGACAAGAGATGAACACAAATTTCTCAATCTTATGCCTAAAGAAGGTGGTACATTTTATTTTTGTAGACAACAACAAAGGTAAAGTTGTTAGTGTTAGATAGATTCATAAGAATTCTTCCTTCACCATCAACAACATATTATTAGTTAAAAGGTCTAATGCATAATTTGATAAGCACCAAGCAGTTGTGTGATACTGGCTATAAGGTAATCTTTGAACTAGAACTCTGTCATGTGATTGACAAAGGTTCAAATAAAACCTTATTTGCTAGTAGAAGGTATGGAAATGTCTATACTATTGACTTTGATGAACTATCTACCTATAGTTTCAAATGTATTATTTCTTCTAATAACTATGAAGGTTGGCTTTGGCACAAAAGGCTTAGACATGCCAGTATGCTCCCCATCTCCAAACTATCCAAAAAGAGTCTAGTACATAGACTACCAAATCTTAGATTTGATAAAGATAGAGAGTGTGAAGCTTGAATCAAAGGAAACCAGACAAGGGAAACTTTCAAAGAAAAAAATATGATCTCAACATCAAGAGCTCTGGAGCTTCTACACATGGATATATTTTGACCCATTGATCCCACAAATATAGGTGGAAAGCGATAGTGCCTGGTGATAGTTGATGATTATACCAGATACACTTGGGTATTCTTGTTAGCTAAGAAGAGTGACACATACAAGGAATTCAACATCTTCTACAAAAGAGTTCAGAATGAAAGAGGTAAAAACATTGTTTTTATTAGAAGTGACAATGGAGGTGAGTTTGGAAATTCTGATTAAAATACTCTATGTGACTCACTTGGCATTACTCATAACTTCGCTGTTGCAAGAATACCTCAAGAAAATAGGGTTGTAGAAAGGAAAAACAGGACCATTGTGGAGATGGTGAGAATAATGTTGAACGTGGACAAGCTGCCAAAATACTTCAAGGCAGAAGAAACAAACACAACCTCCTATATACTCAACAGAGTCACCATCAGACATCAACTAATCAAAACACCTTATGATCTATGGAAAGGCAAGAAACCATACATCTCTTACTTCCACACTTTTGGTTGTTAGTGCTTCGTCCTCAACAATGGTAAGAAAAATCTTGGAAAGTTTGATGCCAAGAATGATGAAGCCATATTTTTGGGTTACTTAACCAGAAGTTAAGTCTATAGAGTTTACAATAAAATCTCTTTGAAAGTTGAAGAATCTATTCACATAATGTTTAGTGAGATTAACCATCAAATAGAAGAGGAAGATATTTTCTTAGATGATGCAGGAATCACAGGAAAAGAATAAGGCAGAATAGAACAATATGTTGATACGAACACCAGTCAACGCGTTGATGGGAACGGAGAAGAAGATTATACTAATAATGAAGAACAGTCTTTTACCAAAAGCATATCATCATAAGAAAAAACAACAAGAAGAGACAAAAGAGAAGGAACCTACATCAATATGGAAGTTTAAGCAAAGATCCAACCATCCCAGAGAAAACACAATAGATGTACAAAGGGAGTATAAACTAGATCCCGTTTAAGAAATTTATGCTGCTTTCAAGTTTTCTTATCCCAAATATAGCCCAAAATCATTAATGATGCTCGAGGTGATGATAAATGGATAATAGCTATCCAAGATGAGCTAAATCAATTCAAAAGGAACGATGCCCGAGAGTTGGTACCAAAACCCAAAGTTCATTCCATCATTGGCACAAAATGGGTATTCAGAAACAAACTTGATGAAAATGGTGTTGTGATAAGAAACAAAGCAAGGCTAGTTGCCAAAGGATACTCTCAAGATGAAGGTATAGACTTTGATGAGACATTTACACCAATAGCTCGGATGGAAACCATGAGGATGCTCTATACATTTGCCTGCTTTTTGAACATCAAGCTTTTTCAAATGGATGTGAAAAGTTCTTTGCTAAATAGTTTTATAAAAGAAGAAGTCTTTATAGAGCAACCACCAGGCTTTGAAGATCCTCACCATTCTAATCATATTTTCAAGCTGAAGAAAACTCTGTATGGTCTGAAACAAGCCTCTAGGGCGTGGTATGACAGACTAAGTAAGTTCCTGGTTGAACATGGATTCAACAGAGGATGGGTAGATACACTATTCATAAAGTCCACCAACTCTGATTTTATACTAGTTCAGATCTATGTGGATGACATTATTTTTGGCTCTACTATTGATCTTTTATGCAAAGAATTTGCCAAGCTTATGCAGAGAGAGTTTGAGATGAGTATGATGGGAGAACTCAACTACTTCTTTGGTCTACAAATCAAGCAAAAAGAGGATGGAATATTCATCAACCAAGCTAAGTACACCAGGGAACTGCTGAAGAAATTTGACTATGCAAATGCCAAATCTTGACCCACTCCTATGAGCAGCATACCAAAGCTTGATGATGATGCTTATAGTCAACGCGTTAATCAAAAGCTTTATAGAAGCATGATTGGATCATTGTTATATCTCACATCAAGTAGACCATACATCTTGTTTAGTGTATGTCTATGTGCTAGATTTCAAGCCAATCCAAAGAAGTCACACTTGAAGTGTGTTAAAAGGATCTTCAGGCATCTAGTAGATACACCAGAATTGGCGTTGTGGTATCCTAAGGAAACCTCTTTCGATATACATGGATACAGTGATTCAGACTTTGTTGGGAGCAAGATAAATAACAAATCAACCAGTAGAACTTGTCAGTTCTTGGAAAATTGCCTCATATCTTGGTTCTCTAGAAAGCAAAACTTTGTAGCATTTTCCACAGCTAAAACAGAATACACAGCTAAAATAGAATACAAATCTTGTGGATGACTCAACAACTGAAGGACTATAGACATAGCTTCATAAATGTGCCAATTAGATGCGATAACACAAGTGTCATTTGCCTAGAAAAGAATCCTATATATCACTCAAGGGTTAAGTACATAAAAGTGAGATACCACTTCATCAGGGAACATGTGACAAATGAAGATGTGGCTATGGAATTCATT
>JBBYHH010694314.1:0-18446 GCA_038382905.1 Daphne laureola
CGAGAGGAAGAATGCATGATGAGCATATTAAATTACTAGAGCTTATCCAAACCGCCACACTATCAATGGCAGACTCTTGGTCATGGAAACTTGATGCCTCAGGTCAGTTTTCAGTTGCAGTATTATCCAGACTTCTTGATACAAAAAGATTACATACAGATCAGTCTCAAGATGTTACATCATGGATCAGTTGGATTCCTAGAAAGGTTAACATTTTTTGTTAGCATGCCCTTCAAGACAGACTGCCAATAAACCATCAGCTCGCAAGAAGAGGAGTTCAGTTAACGAACCTGGGTTCTCCTAGGTGCCCAGCCACACTTGAATTTGCGGCACATTCAATTATACGGTGCCCTTCAGCTCTGAGAACATGGCAATCCGTATTTTTTTGGTGTCACCGAGGTATGTTTGTAGATCTGCATATTGAAGAAGTGTTTTCAGTGGAGTCCCAGGTAAATTTATCTAGATCACAACTCAATGAATGGATTGCTATCCGCCGGATCACAGTATGGGTTCTATGGAAGGATAGAAATGATGCTATATTTGAGAACAAGGTAGCTTCCCCCTCAGCCCTCCTATGCGCGGTGCAATGGCTCTAGTTTCTGTGGATCTCCAACAGGTGGTCCAGATTCAGCTGGTCATGGAGCGCATGGCTCATTGATCCATTATCTGCAATTGAGTCCTCTAATTAAAATTACAATTATCTCTAATTCCTATCTTTAGTTGATGGCCGCCCTCCTCCTCAGAGGGTAGGCTATCGCAACTTATTATTAAATAAAGCTACCTATTTGCCTTTTCAAAAAACAAAGTCAACTATTTGACTAAAAGTCAACCCTGTTGACCATCTTGGTCAAACTAAGCTATAAGTGGTTACACGACTTATAAATTTACGAGATTGCAACTTAAGCTTAACTTAATTGTAATTTATGCTTAATTACACCTTTATCCTTCATCTTTCTCTAGATTTGCAATTGACCCAAAATTGCATAACTTATCCGTTTTAACTTCTTTTCAAATTATTACATAATCTTTTCCAGGATTTACACTTTGATCAATATTTTCATAAAAAGACAAACTTACCCAAAAGTTGTCAATTTTTCACCTTAACTTTCAACGAGCTAAATTTCACTTACTTTGTCACTAATTACCAACTCATACCAACTTTTCCAAAATTCTCCATTTTAGACCCAAACTTTTAAAAAGCGAAAAACCTTTCCCAAATCACATACTTTGCTCATTTTTACCCAAATCCTTCACTTAACTTAAAAAACTTCAACTTTTACCTCATTTTCAATTTCGGCCTAAACTTATTTCTTTACCAAAATTATTTTTCTTCAACAACTTTTTACCAAAGTTTCAAGCATACCTATTCCAACTTATTTCCATAATTTCACCGAGAAAATCATTCTTAAAAATCCACCTCAAGTTTTGGTCTCAACTATACTTTTTAACCAAAATACTTCTTCAACTTTCTACTTTATCCATCATGCTCCAAATCATTAAAACATCAACATACAACTTCATTTCCACCAAGAACATCAACATTCATCAACATAAAACATGTTGAACAATTCGGCCAAACCCTTACTTTTTCATCCATGATCATTTCAACATAATACCAAGTACTAAACATGCTTCAAATATACCAAAGAGCAAGATTCAAGCATAAAATCAAGCTTCCAACATGCTTTGAATTTTACACTAACACCAAAACTTCATTAAATCATGCTCTTTTCTCATACCATTTTTCAACAACCATAAAAGCTTACCTCAAGCTATTTTCCAACATTTGGTTGTGAAGATTTTCTCCAAAAAAAATCCTTGATAATATCATCCAACTAGAGAAACATAGAAGATGAACTCAAAATCTTCTCACAAATAGTTTCAACTTGAAACACACATATAAAGAGCTCACCTAGTGTTTTCTCTTGAACTTTTCTTGAAGAAAAGTTGAGCAAATCATCTCCAAAGCCCTTGATAAATTTGGCCAAGCTAGGAAAGTAGAAGAGAAGAGTTTTTTATCCATTTTCAAGCTTTGTTTCATGAAGAAAAACTTATGAAACATGCTCACCTATAATATATCTTCAAGCTTGATAAAACCGGACTTGAGAGTGAGATCCTTGCACCTTGCTTCCTTGCTCCTTCAACACCTGAAGACTAGAGGATGGTGATGAAAGTAGTGAAGGAAGGGATGAAGGGATGGAAGACAAAGGAAGAAAATATTTTGTTAAAGGTGAGGGAGTGGCCGACGGTTACAAATAGAGAGGGAGGATGAGAGAGTTATGAAATGTTTGGTAAATGAGAAATTGTGAGGGGTGAGGCTGAGAGTGCAGCCGATTAATGTGGGTGGGGTGAGGGTAGTGTATTAGTTTATTACATAGGTTAGGGAACAAGATCCTAATATTACTCACTAGCTTGGTATTTTATTAACTAGGTCAAAAAGGCTATCAAATAAATAATAATCCATATAATTTGGATGCCCCTAATTAATTAGGGCTAGGGGCGCTTTCGTTCAATTTTCTGTAACGACCATTTGACCATCCGAAACTGAAAATTGGCAAAATGGCCCGAGACTCACGTACACTTTTAAATGTGTGGAATATCATGGAACTGAGCTCAAATAAATTCTCAGGACATGAGAATTATCAGAAAATATGTTTGTTTCTCCAAGACGGTCATTTTACCTTTTGAGGTCAATTTTTGGTAAAATAGTCTGGGGTTCACGTAACCTTATAAAAAAATTAAATCCCATATAATGGACCTCAAATTACTTCCTGCGACATGAGAATCATTAGAAAATGTGTGCTGCATGGTTGGAAAATTAAGTCTAAAAAATAGCAGATTTTGACCGTCGGGAAATTTTTCTTGGAAAATTACTATTCATCGGGGGTGACTGTAACATTCTCCCCCCCTTAGGACTCTTGGTTCTCCAAGAGTATCCTCAACTTCCATGTCAGAACCATTTCTGATCATCCTTACAGAAACTTGAACCGTAACTTAAGCGGAATGAACAATTCTTGAGTCCTGTCTTCAGGAACGGGTCGTCAAATAGAAAACTTCAAATTAACTTCCAATACATAGTAGTCACCGGTACATCATTGTGACGAAGGACGGTGCTGCAAACTAATGACCTTCCTGTGGTCAAAACTAATTCTCAAACGTTCTTCTCGAACTTACCAATATAACCTTGTTGGATGCTTTACCATAACAACGAACCCATGTTAGTACCAGCGAGGGGATCAAAGTTCCCCATAATCCATCATCATATCACAATTGGTCATAATTTGACCCAAATCACAATTAGGTTCCTAGAATCTCATAATCACATAATGTCATCATCTTGCCAGACAGAAAATACTCGTCGCTTCGGACAGAATAAACTATACTCTCACGATAGCTCCTGATGGTCAGAACGTACCAAACGGGGTCCCATATAACACATATGCACGGTACCAACATGAATCATATCACTAACGGGTTTTAAACCCGGACTATCATCGAAATAACCGATGAATATGGTGTAGAACAGAACTACCCACTACTGTGGTACTGTACTGAACATCTACGGATGTTTCACAGAACACCAGAATGATGTAATCAAAACATATCACTATAATCAGATTACAGTCACAAGGTGACTACGTGTCGCATATACCTCTTAAAGATCTTTTTGCCTATTCTTAGAATGACATGTCGGGGATCGATCTAAAATTAATTCAACATAGTCTTTAAGTTGATCCGAACGCAATACCGATAAAGCAAAAGAAGCATACTAACACCCCCATCAAAAAATCCTTCATGAAGGAGCAAATTTTGAAACTACTCAATGTAGGCGTCATCAGGGAATCTTCCTTTCCCGAATGGTTAAGCAACCCGATGGTCGCATCTAGAGAAGATAGCGACAAGCTACGCATGTGTATTGATTTTACCAACATAAATGACGGTTGCCCGAAGGACTCATATCCTACACCACCAATAGACAGGTTGGTAGACTCAATAGTCAGACATGCCAGACTCAGGTTTCTTGATGCCTACAGTGAGTACCATCAAATTTGAATGAATCCAGGAGATGAAGAAAATACCTCATTCATCAGTGACTTCGGTATACATTATTATAAAAGGATGCCCTTCGGGCTCAAAAATGCCGGAGCCACGTACCAAAGACTCATGGACCGAATATTCAGAGACCAGATTGGTAAAAACTTAGAAGTTTATATGGATGACAACATTATCAAAAGCAAGGAAGAATATGACCTGATCCAGGACATACAGGAGGTCTTAGAGTGCCTTAGAAGGTATGCCCTAAGACTCAATCCTGATAAATGTGTGTTCGGTGTAAAAGCAGGGATGTTCCTCGGGTTCATGGTCTACGAATGAGGCATAGATGCCAACCCAGCCAAGATAAAAGCGCTCATAAACATGAAAACCCCAATCTCAATCAAAGATGTACAAAGGTTGCTCGGGCAGATAACAGCTTTGAGTAGGTTCATATCAATATATGGAGATAAATGCAGGCCTTTCTTTAAATTACTGGTCAAATAAGGAGCCGAACCTGGAAGGATCGGGGTCAATAAGGGTGAGAAGTTGACAAAAGAGCAAAAGATAGCCCAAAGGGCCAACTTCGCATGAAGCCCCGAATGTCAGAACGCATGAGAAGGCATAAAAGCATACTTGGAAGAAATTCCAACACTAAGGCAACCTATCGAGAGCAAGCTGCTGATAATATATCTTGCGGTTGGGGACAAAGCAGTAAGTTCGGTCTTAGTTCAGGAGGATGATAGAAGCCTCCAATGGCCAGTATATTACATAAGAAAATCATTGCATGGAGTAGAAGTCGGATACCCGATCCTTCAAAAGATAATATATGCCCTCGTCCTCTCAGCTCGAAGGTTAAAACCACATTTCCTGGGGTACAGTATCTTGGTCTGGACAAGTTTACCGATCAAAGAGATCATGAGGAAAATAGATCATTCGGGGAGATTGGCCAAATGGTGCATCGAGCTATCAGAGTATGAAATTGTGTATAAACCAAAGAAAGCCATCAAGGCACAAGCATTACCCGACTTCATTGCCAAACTACCATTTCAATAAAACGATCAAACTCCTGAACCCTCAGAAAAATCCAGTTTGGACACTCCACGTCGATGGTGCCTCCGGAGAAGAGAAGCAAGGGGCAGGGATGGTACTTCAGGGCGCTAAAGGCATGAAAGTTACCCGATCCATCAAATTTACTTTCCCGGTCACAAACAACATAGGCGAATACGAAGCTTTTATATAAGGGCTAGAGTTGGCCAAAAAAGCAGGCATTCGGTCACTCAAAGCATATAGTGATTCGAATATATTAGTTCAATAAATGAATGGGGAGTATGAAGTCAGAGAACCAAACCTGAAGAAATACGTGGACACTGCTAAAAAAATGGTGGAAGAATTCAAGAAATTATGCCTGGAGAAGATCCATCAGGCAATGAATACGGAGGCAGATTCGCTATCCAAAGCCAAACAATACAATGAAGAAAAAAGCCAGTCAAGTATAAACTCAATCCAGATTCAATACATCACTTCGGGATGGAGTCTATCATATTGGAAATTTTTAACACAAGCCATACTCCCCGAAGGCACGACAGAAGCAACGCGAGTACGAAGGAAATCAAGAAAGTTTCTAGTCATCGGGGATGATCTGTACAGAAGAGGCTTCGCCTCCCCCTTACAAAAGTGCATCGGGGAAGAAGACACCGAAGAGATTCTAGCTGAAGTCTACGAAGGCACTTGTGGATCACATATCAAAGCAGAAGCATTGGCCGCAGTCATTTTAAGGCAAGGATATTTTTTGCCCAACATGAAAGAGCAAGCCCGAAAGTTAGTAAACAAGTGTCGGAGGTGCCAAGAACACGCCTACATCTAAAGATTACCATCCAAACTAATAAGTTCGGCAGATTATCCGATCCCATTTGCAGTATGGGGAATCGACCTCATTGAGGCACTACCGATGGCACCTGGAGGCTTGAAGTACTGCGTAGTTGCCATTGATTACTTCACAAAATGGATTGAAGCCGAACCTCTGGCCAGCATAACAGCCGAAAACATACGAAAATTCATATGGAAAAATATCATTTGTAAGTTCGGGTGCCCTAAGGTTATCGTCGCAGACAAGGGATCCCAGTTCACAGACTCCGGATTCCGAGACTTTGCAGAAGAATTATGCATTAAGCTACACTTCGCACTAGTAGCACACCCACAAAGCAACGGGCAAGTAGAAGTATCAAACCGAACCATCAAAGAAGGTTTGAAGAAAAGATTGGGAAAATCCAAGGGAAAATGGCCCGGTGAACTTCCACATATCCTCTGGAGTTACCAAACCACCCCTAGAAGAGCCACCGGGGAAACCCCTTTCTTGTTGATGTATGGGACTGAAGTATTAATCCCAATAGAAGTAAGTTATCCATCCCTACGGGCACAAACCTTCCAAGAAGTTGAAAATGAGGATGGGTTAAGGACCAACTTGGAATGGCTCGAGGGCAGAAGAGAGCAAGCCAAACTCAAAAGAAAAGCCTTCCAAGAAAGAACAGCCAAAACTAGTAATGCAAAAGTAAAGCCTAAAGGAATAACAGTTGGAGATCTAGTCCTAAGGTAGACAAAGTTGGGTTCAAGAAAGCCCAAATCAGGAGTATTCGGGGAAACATGGGAAGGATCTTTCGAAGTCATCCATGAAGATCGGAAATGAGTATATAGACTTTGGGATGAAGAGGGCAAAGAGCTCGAACGCTCTTACCACTCTGAAGCACTTAAGAAGTTTTACGTGTAATTGCAAGATCAAAAGATCCAATGAAAGCAAAAGAGAGGATGTAGGTTTTATGCCGAACCTCTATAAAAATAAATCTACAAAATACTTCATTAAAATCCAGAAGGTCATTACAAAAGACCAAAAGTTCGGAGGCATTAACAAACATAAGAAAAAGGTATCACAAGTCAGAAGGATTGACTGTTGAAGGCTCCTCCGAAGGAATGGCTGAGGGTTCAGGATTTAAAGGTTCAGAGGGCTTCGGGGGCTCCCAGAATTCAGGGCCGCACCAAGAAGGCTCCATGGTGTATTGCTCCGTTGAGTCAAGACCCGAAAGATTAACCCCCGGGTTCTGGTCCAATATCTGCCTCCGGGCAAGGTAGATGCCTTCGCGGAATTTTCCAGCCGCCGAAATAGCCGCATCAATTACCTTCTGCCGATACCCAGATGCCCTGTCAGCAGTCTTCTTTAGCTTAGCCTCCAGCCCCCAGATCCTATCCTGAATACCTTTCTTGTCAATCTCAAAATGATCCTTCAGATTCTTAAAGTTGACATCAGATTCCCTAACCTTCTTCTGAAGCGACTCCACTTTTTCCCTAAGCTCAAAGACTTCGTTCTCAGCATCCTTCAGACGGACCATTCGAGAAGACATTACTGTGGGCAGAGCCTTTTCGGCCTTTACAAAAACAGCTACCTCAGCTTCAGTACCCCCTACCCGTTTAAGCTCTTCCCGAACCTCATCCATCGGAAGCTCGAACGACTCAGCTGGGCTCGCCGTTCTTCCCAAGATTTGCTCATAGATGTTGATCATTTGGATCATCTTGGCAATAACCATCAAAGGCTGAGTCTCCCGAAGCTCAGCGCGAGATCGAACGGAGATGGTGGCCCGAACCAGTTGGGCAATCCATCCGGCCACACAATGGATGTGTAATAAAAAAGCAAGTCAGCAACAAGAAGATGAGATAATAAAAAAAAGGAACAAAACAAAAAAGTACCTGAGAAGCCTGAACCGTCATCTTGGAAGCCGCCACATCCAGGTCCGGGAGGAGAGTTTGAAGATCATCCATGGTCCGGGCTATTGTAATCCCCCTACACAGCTCCGAAGCCATGACTCTAACATCTTAGTCATCCAGAAGACTTTGGTCCTCGTGGACCAGCCAACCGGGTTCCCGGGGGATTAGATCCGCTCCCGAACGGTGGAGATGGGCATCCCTTTGTTGACATTTTTTCTCCTTAACATCTCTCCAATCCAGACCTAAAATGCAAAAATGAGAACAAGACAGGAAGTAAAGAGGATCATCCCCGAACATTCGGCTAAAATTATAAAAGATTGGTCAGAAAGGGAGGGACCTCAACCTAATTGATGAATTATTATTACCTAACGGGTACTCCATCGGGAGAACATCTTCGGGTGCCTCGCCAGTAGGGATAAACATCTTATACTTCCCCCGGGAAATTTTCCTCCTTTTAGCATCAATCTCTTCAATAGACTTGTAGACATGATCACAAGTTACACCAGCAGGAATATTCAACACATTCTCGTCCGAGGTATGAGTAGGGGAACCCTCACCGTCAGAGGCACCGGGGTATTCGAATTCAGGTGCTTCTGAGGAGCCATCAGGAGTTTCCTCCACGACAGCAGTAGGCACAGTCGAACCTGACCCATTTTTTCCTTTTCAGAGCCCTCTTCGGGGTGCGTTCGGGCTCTGGAGGCGGAGCCGACGTCCCACCCATGGCATTCTTGAAGATATCTTCAAAGTTGATATCCTCATCATCCGAGAAACTCATCTCTGCAAAAAGATAGAATAAATTAGAGTTAATATTATAGTGAACAAGGACACAAAGGATAGGGAAGAACCTTTGAGAAAAGCCTCGTGAGATATCTGCCAGCAGAGACGCCGAACCAAAGCTATATCCCGAGCCGATGGGGAAGCAGTCTGAATCCCGAGTACTTTTGGATCACCCTTTATTAAACCAAGATGCGTAAGGACACCCTGGGTAACCAAGTGCCAGTGAAGAGGCACCGGGAACAATTCTCCGGGATCATCCCCGAACCAATTGACTAATCGCCGAAGCTTATGGTAAAAATTCGTATAGTTTTCCTCCGAGATGGGGTCGTTAAGGAGGCGCCAAAGGGTCTTGACATCGAGGAGATCCCCAACTTTCTTGGCAGTCTGAAGCTTCTAGGAGGGATCGGGCTGTAGGAAGAAGAATATTTTATGCCAACCTTTGCGGCTGGTGGGACACTTTCACGTGAAATTGTACTTTATGGTCGAGGTTCCTCGAGGGCCGAAGAAGTAAAAGCAATTCTGAGCCTTGGTCATTATTTTCTAGTATTGGATGAAAGTGGGAAGAATGAGAGAAACCCCGAAGGCACCACAGAGAGTCAAGTAGGCATTAATATGACAGTAGGTGTTAGGAATGAATTGGTTGACTGCTACCTCATGGGCTCGAGCCAACTAACGGAGGAAAGGATGGGGAGGGAACCTAAGGCCGCACTCAAGCTGAGCCTTAAAAACTACCATCCAACCTACCCCTGGCTCGTACACCTTACACCTATTAGTAGGAACCCGAGTACGGATGGACCGTGGTAAAAAGTAGGTTGGCTCCCACTCCCAAACCAAGTCCAGAGTAGCCTTACTTTTGAAACTCTCGACTTCGGCCCAATAACCCTCAGGAACAACACCCTTCACCTATGGAATGCATGGGTCCAAAGGACGAGTAGTAAGAGGAAGAGGAATATAAGCCATTTATTTTACCTCGAGTCACGGGTCAGAAGAAGCTGATGGGAGCAGATGGAACGAATGAAAGCAAATTTTGAGCAGCTTGGTCAACCACCGCCGTGTGCCACCAGTAGAAAATAACTTCCGCTGGAGGTTTGTCAAAAGGGTCAGGAGCGTCGACTAGCCTCCGTACAAATTCTGGCAAGCTGACTTCAACACTGCCACCACTACGACCCCACCATCCCTTAAGCAAACTCGCTGCCTGATGAAGAGTAGGGTGATCTGTTATTAGAGAGCTTAGGAAGGACTAGAAGGAAGCAAGAATGAGAAGTGAAAATTCCAATTCACTTCTCAAGTATTTAAAGAGCGTCCGAGAATACGAAATGTCGCTAGAAGCTCAATCCACACTGTTGATAAAAAACGTTACCCCAAGATTCACGCCATACTTAAACTGCCATCGCCTGAAGGAAAGTATCTGGAAAGATGGTTAAATCATCAATACCTGGTGGAAAGCTACCGGGATCCACATGCAACCATTATCACCCCGATGCACACGGATCCAGGAATCAAAATGGGGTAATTGTAAGGCCCCAGCATTACAATGGCCGGATGCATGTGCATCCAAGAATCAAAAGGGGTTAATTCTAAGGCCCCAATATTACAATGGCCGGATGTACATGCATCTGGGAATCAAAAGGGGGCAATTCTAAGGCCTTAATATTACAATGGCCGGATGCACATGCATCCGGGGATCAAAAGGGAGAAATTCTAACGCCCCAACATTACAATGGCCGGATGCACATGCATTCGGGGATCAAAAGGGGGCAATTCTAAGGCCTCAGTATTACAATGGCTGAATGCACATGCATCCAGGAATCTAAAGGGGGCAATTCTAACGCCCTAACATTACAATGGCCGGATGCACATGCATTCGGGAATCAAAAGGGGGCAGTTTTAAGACCCCAACATTATAATGGCCGGATGCACATGTATCTGGGAATCAAAAGGGGGCAATTCTAAGGACCCAACATTACAATGGTTGGATGCACATTCATTCAGGAATAAAAAAAGGGCAATTCTAAGAGCTCCAAACCAGGGAACATTGTCTCACACACCCTTTCGCTACAGGACCCGGTGGGAAGTGGTCGCGGGGTCTGAAGGGCAGCGGTGAACTAAATGATCATTTCTCTATTGCGCATCCAATATGTGGGTTTAAACCACTTTTCAGGTCCCTGTCTAAAAAATCCAACAAAACAGAGTTTCTACTTTCCTTGTACCTACATTTCATAATTCATAACATATACAGATATACTGAGCTCTGCTCAGACCAGATGCACCAGAAACGATTATGCCCTTTCACTACCGGGCAGAGGCTCTCCGATAAATAAACAAAAAATCAAGAAATTCCATAATGTACATCATCAATAACACATTCCATTAGTAATCTGTTTCACACATCATCAAACATAACATTATATGAGTATCCTTAACCACATATCCAATTCTAGATGTATGCATGCAAACTACACCTACAGAGCAATCTTTCAAAAGATAATGCCACTCAATATCATATCGGTGGTTAGATCTGCAGGATCTCGACAATAACACGTGATACTGCTCCTGCTGCTGAATACATGGAAAGAACATAAAGGTTAACCGTCAGTCACATATATACATATAGTGCTCGTCCAGAAAATCCAGAAAATCAGCTTATCCCATTATCATGACATATATCAGAAACATATATCAATTTCCTTTCTTACTTTCCTTTAACCATTTCACATTTCGTATTCGCATTACAACTTTTATGCCATTTCACACACATTTTCTCTATCTGGCTCACCCCACCCTTTCCCTCTATCAATAATCAGAATAATCAGAAGGAGTTAACAATACCTTTATAGACAATCACAATAAGACCGAGCGATATGCTTTACGGTCCAACACTAAAAGCTCCTGAAAAGATAGTTATAATGAAAGTGGTGAGTTCCCGAGAGAACTCAGTAAGAGTTTAGGTAGAAATAAAAAATTTCTTCATGATTTACCTGCAATGATAATGTCAGTATGAGAGGATGCACTATACTAGTGCAATGTCCTACATAAACCATGATGCACATGAATGTGTATGCAATGCACATGAATGCGTATGCAATGCACATTTTCCTTTCCTTTCCATTATACCCATTACGACGGCCCTCTGTGGTCCTCTTTCATACCATGAGAGGTCAGAACATTAACAGTGCGCATGGTACTAGTGAGGGCCTAGGACCCTTTAAAACCACTGTCAATCAGTCAATCAATCAATCACAATATTAGTGTCGCAAATACAGAGGGTTCGGTGGTCATGTTGATGCATGGAACCATGACACATTGTGTCACAAGCAGATAGTTCGGGTCACACAGACTGAGGAACCACAACACATCAGACAGAGGGTTAGTGATCGTGGAGACTCACAAAACCAATCCCATCACATCACAATAACCATGTCACAAGTAGAGGGTTCGGTGGTCGCGCAGACACACGGAACCATGACACGTTGTGTCACTCCCATTAGGTTCAGGGTCACAGAGACGCATGAACCACAACACTTCTCTTAACGATCAATGGGTTCGGTGGTCACAAAGACACACAGAACCGTTGCATTATCCATATACCTGCACACCTTTACCCCTACCATGGAACTAGTCATAGACCCCACCACCGGTCTAAGACTGATCTCAACCAACTGAAATGGCACTAAGATTTACCTTAATACACATTTAAGATGGTTGAACTCTTACCTGTAAACAATAGAAGTCAAATCCTTATCCGATCTTTTTCCGTGCACTACCGGTAAATATCTTCCGTAGCCTTCACTTGGATGCTCCAGCAACCCACACTAACTCTAAACAATCATATAAGTAATTGAGAATCAATATCTATCATTTCATCTTTACCTTTTCCGACACTTAAACATTTTCCCATTTTCTGACCATTTTAAAAAAAAAATACCACAATCCCTTAATCCTTAGCCATGTCATTCTCAATCTTTACACTTTCAACTTCCATCATTACCTAGCATTTCTCGTCATTTAACCTTATCCTTTACTCATTTGAACATTTTGACCAAAATTCCCAAAATGACCAATTCTCATCCAATCTCTATACAATTTCATTTATATACACAATAACACATTCTGAGAACATCTATAGCTAAATATTGCATTTTCTTCAGCAATTTCCAAGTATAATCAATATTGTCCATATTAGACCATTTTTCCAAAATCGATCCAACCTTATTCAATATTCACTATAAATTCACATGCATGTTTTAGGACCTATTCCAAGACCATCCATGTTCACACATTCCACCTTCCCATCACTATTCATCATTTCACATAATTGCCCACTTTTGGGACTCAATCCATAACCCTATCATACACAATGATTTGCAACTCTCTCCAAGTATTAAAGTTGCTTAGATTCATTATATAAGCATAATTGAACCATCAATTCATCAAAGCATGGCACTTCAATCCTACACCAAAATCCATGAATTTTTCCTTACGTCCATGATTAGGCAACCATTGGACAATATTCCAAGTATTAATATTACTCAAAATATACCCAATAATACTAATTTGTGGTCAATTTAACAATCCCCTAATTTTTGTTCATCACCAAGCATAAACCCTAGATTTCGAAATCCATAATTCAGGCCAAATCAATGATATAGAACATGTTCCTAGCTCTAATCCTTCATTAGAACATGTTTACCACTTAAAATAAACCAAGAAACTTCAGAAATACCGACCTTTGATTTTTCCGTAATTTTGAAATCCTCTGATTTGTTATTGTTGGAGCTCAAATCTTGTTGTAATCAAAATGCTCCTTGCATGAAACAAGCTTCTCCTTCAAATTTTGGGGTTAGGAAATGAAAGGATGGAGGTTTGGGGCATCTGGGTCGAGTTGGGAGTGGCTGGAGGTTGAAGATGAAGTGAGAAATGATTTCTCATTCTCTGTTTTCGGGTTTAAAACCCAACAATTTTTCGCGTCTAGGGGTGTCGGGCGATCACCCTGGACACGAACCCAGTTGCCCACCATTCGTTCGTGCTCCTGCTCCTCATTTTCTTGGGGTCAGGCGATCACCCGCCATTACACTCCACTCACCCGGACCCCTACCCCTATTTTCTTTTCTAGCGCAGGCGATCACCCACTCTTTGCGTGGCATCGCCCGCATCTCATCCGCGGCCCTGTCTCTCTTGCATTTTCGAGCTCGGCCAATCACCCGCCTTATGCGGTGAGTCACCCATGATTTTCCCAGAGTCCTGTCCATTCCAGTTCAGGGCCCAAGCGATCGCCCGCCATCCGGCATGCGTCGCCCGTGACTCGCCTGACCACCCTGCACTTCAAACTACTTGTTCCTAACACCCAGACTTAACCAAAACAACTCCTAACACGTCATTCATCACTCCATAACATCACAAAATCATTCATTGATTCACAACCTTGCATACTTAATAACATAAAACATACTTACACAAAATTCTCAAACCTAGCAATTACCACCATTCATACTTTAAACATTAAACCCAAGTTCCAATAAGCAAAAAGCCTAACCATCAGATACTATCCATCGAAAAATGGTCACCTGATCGTGGTAGCTGTAATATTCTCCCTACTTAAGACTCTTGGTCCTCCAAGAGTTCCTTCAACTTTTAATTTTACTGGGGGGTATTGTCCTACCCTATTCTTTTCCATTTCCAAAATTACTTCCTCTCAAGATGTGAGACTATCGTACTTTACCCATAGGGGTCAGTTTTTTTCAGGGCTTTCAGGTATCCCTTGCTGTGTTATCCCATCATGTCTGATCTGAAACACACGTCCCAGCCTTGCCTGCTATTGCACTGGTGGTGGGGGTTGTTGTTGTGGTGTCTGCGGTCTTAGACCAATCTGTAGTGCACCGCACCCGCGGGGCACATTAAATTGCACTCTAGATTGAGCTGGAACTTCATGTGCTTGGGTCTACGGATATTCCTTCCCCCAATGATCGGTAGACCCGTATTTGAGGTACATTCCTGGTTTACGATAGCACACCGGGCCAGTATGATGTCGGTCACAATGATTGCAATACCACGAGTTGTCTGCTGGGGCCTTCCCTTTTCCTTTGTTGCGCTGTGCTGGCTTACTTGAATTGCCGGTACTTCTTCCTGGGTGAGGCAATCCAGAACCTTTACCAGTAGTCTGAGATAGTTGTGTCACTGTTCGTATTTCAAGACCTTCATTCTCAATTCTCCGGGCCTTCTCGACAGCTTCATGATATCTCACAATGTCCAGACATGCCAGATACTTCCTGATTTCATCTTTCAATCATCTCATAAACCTTTTTGCCTTCTGTTCCTCATTTCCATGATAGTGGAGGACATATCGCACTAACTGTTCAAATTCATGTTCATAGTCCGCAACTGGCTTGTCCACTTGAACTAATGAATCAAACTCCAACTGTCGAAGATCTCTAGCAGCATATCCAACCCACCTTTCATGAAAGAGGTGAGAGAATTCATCCCATGTCATACCGAGATCTTGTTATCCTCGGCGCTCATACTCTATTTTTCTGGTGGCAATACTCGACTCCAACTAGTTGTATGCCGAATCATGCAAATAGAAAGTATCCAAAGGCACCATATTATCTGCTGGAAAACTAAGTCTCCCAAGCAGTCAGTCCATATCCTTATACCATGTTTCAGCTACTTAAACTAGGCCCTTACCAGTAAACTTTGGGGTTTGAAATGCTGGAAGCATTCCATTAATGTCAATCGATCAGAATTAGCAGAACTCACTAACCATGGTCTCTCAGCTCTCAGTACATCATCATCATTATAGTTACCCCTGGGTTGAACTTTCTGCTGTCGAGGATGTACATTCAGATCAGCCTTACTCAGATTGGCATAATCCTCTTCTTCATCGACGTGGGCATAATAATCCTGATCATTGGAATCATCATCATTACCTACATCAACATATATGGGATCCACTGATCCCGTCTGTGCAACTTTAACATTACCCCCTTGGGGTTGACCTGCCTGACCATCAAGTCTTGCTCCGATCCATACATTATTGAGAAATATTCTCATTTGCCCCAACACTTAGATCAAATTCCCTTGATCAATACCTTGCTGTGGTGGGGGCTGTACTGGTGTCACTCGTTGTCGAAGCACTCGTTGACTTTGCCTCACATTAGTCATCATAGCGGGATCCTTTTTCCTCACCTCTGGGTTCGGTTCTCATTGTCTGCGAGTATTTACCATTTTATAAAATACCATAATGTAGGAGTACATTTAATGGTTAATCACTAACAACAGCAGTTTAAGTGAATTATCACACAGAAAATTCACATCAACATATCACATAAACTTATCACAACATTTAACAATACATTTCCAACAATCTCATAGTACCCATCGTCACCACACAATCATTACACTCGAACCACCGTCTGTCCGGTGGTATAGGTAGTTTAAACTACCTTCCTGAGCTAAGGTGGCATCCCGTTCTCCAGGCACATCTCATTGCACTCTGAGTCGATTACCGGTTCCCTACACAACAATCACAGACAGAACCGAGTCCTAAGAGTAAACGGTACCTATCATCACATTGAACTAACCTTAACAATGTGTACCATTCATGACCTCGCGCAATCCCATCCTTTTGAGAACCAACATTCCCTACACATTCATTTTATCAATAGATTCAATAATCCCATGTGACCAATACACAAAACCCTTACCATTTAATCAATAATCTTCTTATTAAGTAACTGTCCTCTTTATTCCGTGACTAATTCCTTTATTACCTTGGCTAAGGCATTCCCCTTTCCATAACTCCAAATAGAGTGGGACTCATACCTTTATCTTTCCCTCTTTAACATATATAGGAGAATCACTCTCAATCCATGTCGGGACCTCACCTATCCCGTTACATATATTCCATTTCCCTTACCCTCATCATTTCCTCTCCTCGATAATACTCTCGGCCATGAGGATCAAACATTAGCTAATAAAACCATATCATTAGAAGGAAGATCCAACCTTTCAAATCAGACCCATACCTGTACATCATAATTCAGCCACTTTTGGCCTTTTCTTACATGTACAATCGAGGGAGACTGAAATGCTATAACCACTCGATTTATGTAAACTCATCAAAACTTATAACATACTCATCCGGGGCCGCTAGGTCCTCCGGACCTCATTTATTCCACAATCAACCACATCCTTAAACACTTGCATTAGGTTCTTCAAAATTTGAACCTACTACCGTGGAGATTCCATTAACACTGATGGTTGTTGGGCATCCCATACTTCCCTTTAAGATTAGAAGACGGAGTGGGATCTGTATCCCTTTACTCAAAAAACATAGCTCGCTATCCGTGGGTATCAATCATTTTCCTGAAATTCATAACACCAGAAAGAGCACATATAACGGTTAACTTTACAGCATAAGCAAACAGCAGTATTTCCTATTGGCTCTGTAGTGTAGATGCAATGCATAATGCTTGATGCAATTTATCACATATCATTTCATCATCAATTATATTAGGTAACAACATACATAATAACAATTCCTACCAGAAAATCCACAAACCTATTCTTTTCGAGTATGCTTGGACTGACTGCATGCAGTCCTACTTCTCATTCCAAGGATGTTCTTGTAAGGAGCTCTTCTTACAGAACATGCCCGGAATTGATCGGTAGACTAGGGGCATCGCCCGTTCGAACACACCCCTTAGAAGTCCAAGTATCCATTTACCTTGTAATTCCTTCTTGAACATTCCGACAATAGTCCCAGAATTACCTTTATCCATTTCTTAACCTTACCAAAACCACACTTTAACCTTGTTCTTAATCTCTTACCCTTTAACCATGCTCTGATACCAAATTTTCACCACCACCCTTCTCGCTACATGGCCCGGCGGGAAGCGGATGCGGGGTCGGCAGGGCGGCGGTGAACTAAATGATCATTTCCGTGTTACGCAACCAAAATGTGGGTTTAAACCACTTTCCAGGTCCCTGTTTACGAGATTCCATAAAACAAAATTTCTACTTTCCTTGTACCTACATTTCATAGTTCATAATATACACCAATATACTGAGCTCCGCTCAGACTAGATACACCAGAAAAGAGTCTGCCCTTTCGCTATCGGGTAGAGGCTCTCCGATAAATTAAACATGCAATCAGAAATTCCACAATGAATGTCAACAATAACTCATTCCCTTATTATTCTGTTTCATACTTCACCAAACATATCATTACAAGAGAATTCTTAATCACATATTCAATTCTACATGTATGCATGCAAACAACACCTACAGGCCATCTTCCTCAATATCATATCGGTGGTCAGATCTGCAAGATCCTGACATTAGCACTTGATACTACTACTACTACTAAATACATGAAAAGAAAACAAGAGTTAACTGTTAGTCGCATGTATGCATATAGTGCTTGTCCAGAAAGTCCAGAAAATCTATCAACCCGTTATCTTGACATATGACAGAAACATAAAACCATTTCTCATATCTTATGTTCATATTACTGACATACTTTTCCATTTCACGTTATAACCATTTCCTTTCTTATTCTCATTTCTATTTCACATTCTGTACTTACATTATAACCTTCATACCATATTACGCCCTTACTCTCTATCAGGCTCACCCCACCCTTTCCCTTTTATAAAAAAACATAATAATCAGAAGGAGCTAGAAATACCTTTACATATAATGACAATAAGACCGAGCGAAATGCTTAGCGTTCCAACACTGTAAGCTCCTGAAAAGATAGTTATAATGAAAGGGGTGAGTTCCCGAGAGAACTCAGTAAGGGTTTAGGTAGAAACAAAAGTTGTCTTCATGATTACCTGCAATGACAATGTTAGCGTGACAGGATGCACTATACTAGTGCAATG
>JBBYHH010694315.1:0-10088 GCA_038382905.1 Daphne laureola
GTAAACTTCTTTTCAATAAATCAACTTATTTAATAGAAACATAGAAAATCAAGCAGTAAACATAAACGGATCACTACAATCTTGGTTAACCCCAATCAACTCCCTAATCCACTCACTCAATCACCAGCCACTTCTAATCACATAAATGTTTCTGTTGTGTCGAATTGTTTTATGAAACATGAATGATGAATCAGAATTAAGAATTAAGAATTTGCAAAATTGAAATTTGAAACGAAAGACGAAGACGAACTGAAACGAAAAGTTACTGAAACGGAAATTAAAAATTCAAAGTTATTGAAGACGAACTGAAACGAAAAATTTAATATTGCAAAAATTACAAAACGGTGGCGATCAGGCGATGCTCTGTTGGTGACGAAGATGAACAGAGGAAACGAAGAGGAGGGGAGGGGTTGATCACTGTTGAGACTTGAGAGGCTTCAGGATGGGGCTGAGACATTTTTAGGGGTTGGGTTGGGTTTAGCTTTAGGATAGTGTATTTTTTTTTTATTGGGTTGAGTGGATTACAAATATGTATAGGTAGTAGTTAGGCCAAATCTTTGCCCAGCGCGAGCTGGGCCAGCTCTCCTGATGGTCCGCCGCCTCTTCTTGCGTTACAATTGAAACGGACTTGTAACGGAATACCATTTCAAAACGGTCATTTTCATAACAGAAATTATAACGCAGGTTCCGTTACAATTGATACAGACATGTAACAGATGTTGCGTTACGAAACCCCCATCAAGTGCGCCTTGTGTCCACAAGTACCCAACCCAACTTGTTATGTATCACTTTTGCTACAGCATTAACATAGAAAGTTTCTGGTGTGCCCACCAAATTGAACTTCTTGCAAACCGGTGGATAAATCTTAGCTAGGGTTGAGCGCTTCGTAGAGATTTAAATCGTAGGGCTGTAGAATGCTCCACATCTTTCACAAATTAATCTGCAACACTCCAACTTATTAAATTCCGTGTGTTAATATTTTCGCATGTGAAGATTAAGCATTGTGCTAAAAGATAACACGAACCAAACTCAGTTTATTAAATGGTAATTAGTGATTATTATCATAAAAAAAAAAAAAAAAACTACTACATTCATCCTTAAAAAAATGTATCGTTTAACTTTATTGTTTCAATATTCAATATTTGACTCAATTTTTAATAAAAATAAATAATATAAAAAATTTAAGAAAATTTGTATCTAGAAAATTTGTATATCAAATTAAATTATGATTTCTAAATAAATTTTCTAGTTTTCAATATCTAAAAATACATAAAAATAAATAATAAATTAAATATAATAAAACTGTCAAAATAAATGATATAATCTTTTGGGCGTGAAATAATGGTTAGTGACTTGTTGAAGTGTCAAATAAAGATTATTGTAAATATTCTAAATTTAGTGGACCGTACATAGCAATCTTTTTTTGTTTTGCTGGGCGTTCTAACGAGCCCAACCTCTAGGATTTAAGAAAAGAGTCTCATAGAGTTTGGACCCTACTGAAATACTCGGATGTCCCCTTATAGTAGCAATCAAAATTGATTCACCAGAATATAAAATCCACTCATGTTGTTGATGTATCTGAGTCTTTTGGACTAAGCAAATAGATAGGGAAGACCCAAACCCCATCTACCTGCTGCCAGCATGTTCATGGCTCTGGGCAGGGTGGGACTCCAAAGCCCAGCCCTGTCATACCTTCTTCGTGGTTCCACAACTCCTCATCTGGTGTCCCAGTCTGAGCAACTCCTCGACTGCCACGAGCACTTCCTCCTCCACGCGGCCTTTCCCTGCCACACCCATTTTTTGATCCCGAGGCACCAGCAGGTACCACCTCATTCCCATTATCCACAAAAAAGAGGAGCAGGCCATCTTTGAACTCCAGAGATTCCTTGATAACCTGACCAACACGTGCACGCTTCCTAAGTGCAGGTAAGGTGCCCACTTCATCTCTTGACGATTCCACAGTCCAGGCACCTAAGTACAACCAAAACAATTTTAACAAAAGTTGATCAACCAAGCCCTTCCCGGAAGCCTCCACCGACCAAAGCTTGTTCAGGTTAGCAGGGGAAAACAAATTACAGACCCGACTCTCCTGCTTCGGCGGACCAGAAAAAAACGGGATGCGACGCCATCGCACCGTCCCGGCGATCGAGAAAAACCCATCAGGCCAGGGGGTGCGATTCCAGCAAATCTCCAACGGTTGGGGACGAATCGAAAGCAGCCGGATCCAAGGTCCTTCCCCCGGCGCCAAACGGACCAGGATACGCCGGAGATGGGCGCGACAGCGCAACCAGCAGTGACGGAACACAAATCGTGATCCGATGAGAACCACACGCGACTCTGCTAACAGAGTGCGTCCAGCGACTAGGGACGTCGAAGCCCAACGCGATGAGATGAAATTCACCGGCGGCGGCGCTCGAAGGCGGCCACAAACATCAACGGCAGAAACCCTAGCTCCAGAGAAAAAACGCATGGTTTACTGTCTCGAAGATTTAACGGAGTGAACTAAAGTATTCATATACACCCTCTGTCCTAAATTGTTTATTTTGAGCATTTAATTAATTAATTAAGTACGTAGATTAAGGAGTCTTGAAGATTCAGAGTAATAAAATAAAATTTTCATATAAAAGAAAAATAACTTTTAAAGTGGAAATAAAAATTAATGTTAAAATATAAAAGTGGTGTGAAAAACTTTTTTGTAAAAAGGAAACGATCAAATATTTTTTAAACAAACCGTGTGAATAAAAAAAAATTGAGTTGAATAAAGTATACTGTTACTCCAATCATTAGGAAGAATCTGTTTAAAATGTTCCAATAAAGAAATTATGGATGAGTTCATTTGGTGCAAGAATCAAATCAATAATTTCTCATTTTTTTATCTCTGAAATCTCACATTTATTTTTAAAAACACCCACTTTTTCTACATAAAATCTTTTCCGCTATACATTAAAATGTTTTAGACACTTAGAAATCATTGTTAATTTTTTAAACTTTCAAGATTTTTCTCAAAATGACTGCATTTGTCATTTTCTGAAGAAAAAAAAAATCCGCCATTTTTGTTTGTCACAAATTAATCTTAACATTTCGCTGCAATGACAGTTTTGAGTAAAATTTACTAGTTTATTCTCTCATCTTATAATTTATGTTGACTCAATTATTTTAGTCCCTAAATTATAAAATGTGTCAATTCAGTCTTTCAATTATGTACTCTCAAGCACTTTACTCATTTAATCATATGAATATTAGTTAATTTTAGAGAAAATATCTATTATGATCCTATTTCTTTCTAATATATGCCCAAAGTCCTTAAAATTATCAGATTTAACAAAAATATTGTCTCACTGGATTTTCTGGGTGGGTGAATCATGTTGAACAGAGGAGTAGAGCTGACCACTACAGTCCCTTAAAATTTTGAACTTAAGCATTTACAACCTAATACTTTAAATTCTTACAAATAGGTCACTGTCATCTGTTAAAAAGCTAACAACGTTAGAGTCTCATTAAACGAGTTACCAAATTGAAGGACTAAAATACGCGAATTAACATAATGTGTGGACACTATTTAATAATAAAACTTAATTTAACCTATCAAACTCTCGTTCTTTCATTCATCTCAAACGAACTTTTCTTCAGGTAAAAAAACAAAAAAAACGTGTTAACGTCTCTTTCAAAAGTAATAGTACATGTTTTAATAAGATATAGGAAATTCAGTAAAGTACATTGATATTTCTATAAATTTTATTATTGTTTTATTTGAGTCACATTTTAAATGTTGTTTTCGGTGGCTTTGTGGCATTTCGGTGATGCAGGGCGATGGCTTGGAGATGGTCCAGTGACAGGAGCGTGGTAGACTGAGCGTGCGGGTTGAGAAATTTATAATTTAAATATGATGTGAAAATAAATTATTTAATTTTAAATATCTAAATATTTATGAAAAAAATCATAAATTAAATATTATAAATAATAAAAATCAAGTGAGTATAAATTTTATCTCCATCATTCTTGCTTAATTTTTTTTAAAGTGTTACATAGTGACATATCATCCTTGCATTAACTCTTAATGGAAGATTAACTATGAAAGTAAAGATCTGAACTAAAACTAAACTAGTAATTTTGCAACAAACCATTTTAGATGATAAATTTGCAAGGAAAAGTAGAGTTGAGGTACTGATAGTGGATTTGTTAGCCTGTTTATCTCATACTATCATTATTATCACTATCAGACGACTGCGACAGATTTGTGCAGAACTGAAGTTTATAAAGGTAAAAAGCACAAATAAACATCTGAACTATTCACTTTATCACGAAATGATTACTAAATTTTTTATCTAACTGATTAAACTATTAATTTTTTTGAATTGTACCAATTTAGTCACTGTGTTTTATTTCTGATGATATTTCAGACGAAAAAAGATGGATTGAGCATAAAGTTAAACCTAAAGTGTCCTTAACTGTTCGATTTTAAAAAAATACGCACACGTTAAGAGAATATTACGTCGTTTTTCTTTACCCTAACCGCGTCAGACTTTTTCGGTGGTATTTTTTTAACGTGTTTTTGTTAATCGGACACTTAGAGACACTTTATATTGAATTTTTCGCTCAATTCGCATCATTCTTCCATGTGAAAAATTATCAGAATTCAGATCTAGTGGCTAAATTGGTACAATTATAAAAATATAGTGGTTTATTTGGCTGGTTAAAACGTTCAGTGGCCATTTCATGATAAACTGAAAAGTTCAGGGGTTTTTGTGTGCTTTTATACCGTTTATAAACGACATTTGTTTCGCAACAACTAACGAGACTCTTCTTCTTGCAAATTACCCAATTCTCCGATGTCACGGAAGAGGAAACCTGCAGAAATCATTCAGGCGGTCGGCATGGCTTCCGCTCAAACAAGACTGCTGGACCGGATTCGCTTCTCGGATCTCGTGGCCTTCAGATCTGTTGCTTCGGCCATTGAGAAAACTCTTGGAACCGGATCGGATGGGATCTGTTTTCGCTTTTGTTTTTTAATCTTTGTGTCGACTGAAATTAATGGCAGATTCAATTGTTCAACGGCCGGATTTAATGGCCCTGCGCGGCAGCTGTGTGGAATCAGTTTTGCCATTCGAGAATTTAATTCGGCTGTGCTTCGATTCAATGATTCCCTAAATTTTGTATTTCAATAGCACCGCAACAGCTCAGGCTACACGGCCATGGCAGTCTGAACCAGTGTACGGTTTTTCAACAACAGCATTAACGCGCATCGAGTTCCCTGCAACAACGGTACACTAAGAAAGGTGACCTCGCTCAATAGTTTTATTAATCGTACTGCTAGCTACTTTTCCCATAGCTCTGGTCAAAATTTATGGCTGCTTTTTCTTTTGGATCTCGCCTTTGTATTCCCTCTGAACTTGGATAAAATTTACTCCCTAAACTCAAGGGAGCAAATTTTTTACGTCTTTTTAAACCTAAATCAATTGCATTTCAAAAAAAACTGGGACCAATTACAAGCTGAACTTAGATGTATTTGTCTCTGTATTAGTCTGTTTTGTGGAACCACATTTTTCTCCTGCACTGTATAAGATTCGAACTGGCTGTGGTGCTGGACACCGGTTTCCGAGACTACCAGCTGCCCTTTTTTGCTTAGAGCTCTAACACTTAAAAGTTATGCAACAGTATATATTTCCGTGATGTTCCCAATCCCAATGTCCATTTATACAGTAAAGCTTCCAAGAATTTCTGACTTGCTTACTTGTTCACGCTGCATGAAGTAAATCGAGTAATTCTGTTTGGCTACAACAGTAACAGTTACCATCAACAGCTCCCATAGTAAAATTATCCCATGTCATGCAAAAGAATGTAAAATTATCCCATGAAAGAGTTGTTTGTAGTAGATGATTTCTGGGCAAGGAGTTACTCCTTGGATTATGCAGGAAATGCCCTTTTGCTGGTGGGTTGTTCCTATGGCTATAACGGCGGACTATAGAAACATGCAGCAGGTGTAATAGACGGTTTTAGTCACTAGCTAGCTGCTAATTATATAGTTACGTGGAGAAAATAGTAGGAAGATAACCAATGTCTACTTAACTCTGTGTAGATCCATTACTATGACCTCAGGCTAATTTTTTTTATTTGTGTGTGGAGTACTTGGGGGGCGTATACTTTGGAATTTTTATAAGTTTTCGTTAGTAAAAATTTGATTGTGTGACTTGTTCTTTGTGGTGGAATACGTTATATTCGAAACTTTGAAAAAGTCATGTAAAATTAGTTTTGGGAAAGTTTTCAAGGATTCTTTTCCAAATTTTCTTTGATAAATGTTCGAGTATAAGTTGTTTTTAGGGATGAAAATTTTCATTTTCTAAACTTCAGAAAACACGTGCTAATGTGGAAATATTCAAAATTTCCTAAGTTTAGAAAACAAAGTATTCCACTTCTAGGATGATTGATTGATTGATCAGAACCAGTTTGAAATTTCAGTATTTTTAAGTCTTCCATTGGTCCAAAATGGGACACTTTATGCTACTCCAATATGTGGAAGTGGTAAAATGGGCTCTTGCTTGGCAAGTTTACTGAGCATCGATTAGTTTCAACAACTTGGGGTCCCTTGCATTAGTTGAAGAGAAAGTAAGATATACAACCCATCTCTGTAAGTTTTACGGTATGCCTACTGTGCTACTGATATTGTTTGAGGCTCTCTTGTCACCATAACTTCTGAACCAGATGGACCCTAGACATTTAATTTTTGTGTTAATGTTAATGTGTATAGGCTACTCTATGGTGTGTTCAGGAAAAAAAATTGGGAAACTATTTTTCTAGTTTTGAAAGTTGGATGTGATGTTTGAGTAGGGAAATTTAAGGAAAAGGTTATATGATGGAGAATTGATGAGAAATTGATGGATCTAAGCATGTTTTGTGTATGGTGATTTGGAAAAGTAGGATTGTTTTTTGGAAAAAAGTTGGTGACCACAGCCTATATCTTGCCTCTCACATTACTGTTAGCTCCTTAATCAAATTCAAGATGGAAACTGTTCATCTATCGTGGCATTTCTTTCTTCTCTAGAGTTGACAAAAACTCCCTTAAACTGCAGTCAATTTTTTTTAGCGAAGTATTAGTTTGACATTGATATGGAATTTACTGTCAACATCTTCATCTATGGAGTCGACAGTTGAAAAAAAGAGTTTCTGTTCCTACAATTTTCTTCAGCAGAAGTTAATTTTACAAATTGATTTTGTAGAATCTGACTCCGGTTTCAATTAGTTGGTACTTGCATACTTTGAAGCTGCTTTTAAAGCCTCACACATATCGTTGTTGAACAAGAGCTTGCTTTTTGTGCAAGGTTTTGTAAGCTTAACATTACTTACGCAAATGGCAAGAACATTTAAAAATAAGATTCAAAGCTTGATAATTTTGAATTGCTTTAGGCAGTTTACTTGATGAATAGATTTAACTAGTAATGAATAGATTCCACACAGTTCTTTTGCAGAAAAGAAAACTTGATATTAGCTACCAATAGAGAGAAAAGTGGAAAAGTTGAGAGTAAAATATGGAGGGTAGTGCTAATTTGAAAATATATAATATCGAAACGGGAATAGAGCTTGGAATAAAGAATAAATGTTGGGTTCTACAACAAAAAACAGGTTGTTTCAAGATCCTTGTAGAACCAGCTGGATCTAAAAAGAAAAGCTGAGTTCTGTCTCTGCAAATAGCCAATAGGCATGTTTTTACACTCTGAGGTCAGATAACCTAAAAACTGTTAAGAAACGAAGTTGTAGTATCTACTTGTCTAACTCTATAGGAAAATGTCAAAAGAAATCGAGTGAGGCATGATTCTGAGTTTAGAAACACATGAGCTAAAAATAGCTCATTATTCCATAAGGAAAATATACAACTTCATAAGGAAAGGAAAAGGCATAATTATGAGAGAACGTAAATATGAAAAATTCAACATGGAATCCTCTGGATTAAACAAATTAACTTAAGAAGAAAACAAATAGTTACAAATAAGGAATGCAAATATCTTGAAAATAAAATGCATATATTACAAAGAAAGATAAATAATTTAAAAAAGTTATTCAGGCCATGGGGGCTTAGAGCATCTCCAATAACTTCTCTAAAAATTTCTTCAAAATGGAGAGACAAAAGCCATTTTTTCCAAAAATAAATTGCTCCAACTTCAACAGCTTCTCCATTTTAAAGAATCATGCATTTATTAAAATAATAAAATATTATATATCTTTGATTAATAATTAATAAATTATTTGGAGAGTGGAGAGAGAAGAAAAATGTTTAAACCAATGAGAAGTAGTTTAGGGAGAGGAGAGAGGAGAGAAGTTTACAAAAAGTAGATTTGGGGAGGCTCTTCAAATTTTGGAGAATGCTCCAAATTTGGGGAAGACTCCCCATTTTTTCCCCCTTTCTCCATTTTGGAGAATGAGATGAGAAAGCTGTTGGGCCAAAAAAATGCTTAAAACTCTCCAAAAATGAATATATCAAGAAAATGGAGAGTCTCTTGAAGATGCTCTTAGAGCATCTCCAACAGCTTCCCAAAAAATTTCTCCAAAATGGAGAAGCAAAAGTCATATTCTCCAAATAATTTTTGCTCCAACTCCAACTCCAACAGTTTCTTCATTTTGGAGAAACTTGCATTTATTACAATAATAGAAATATTCTACATCTTTAATTGGTAAATAATAAATTAATTTTTAGTTGAAACTTTAAAATATATAATTAAGTTTGTAAATAATATATACAAAAGTTAAACACATCCATTTGACCATCACACATAAATTATTTGATTATATATATATATATATATATTAAAATATGAATAACAACTATCATGAGTAGAAAGATAATTAAGTAGAAAAAAATATAGTATAATGATAAAGTAATATTACGAAAAAAATAAAGGAAACGTAGCAACACAAATATAAACGTGAGAAGTAGAAAACAAATTTTAAAAAATGCTAAATAAGAAGTAAGGGTGGAAAGAGATATAATACTAAGTGGGTCCCACTAATAATCATCAACCACACAACTAATGCCACATGTCTCCCACACATTATGCAAGGTCGAAGAAAGCCTCGCCAAATATATGGCGAATGCTGCATATTTGGCGAAGGTACCCCTTTTTTCCACCCCTTCCCTATTTTGGAGAATGAGATGGAGAAACTGTTAGACCAAAAAATAGTCCCAAATTCTCCAAAATCAAGCAACCCAATAAAATGGGGAGGCTGTTGGAGATGCTCTTAGGAGCCATCAAGTAACCTACTTCATACCTTAGCATATAGTATGTCTAACGCGATGATAGGTATTGTAACTTGTAAGCTGAAAGGTTCCTTACCTTTATTTAACTCTAGTGTCAGAGTTCAGATGAACCAAAAGCTATAGGGAATTAATGATTGAGTTATGGAACTGATGTTGTAATATCATTGTTCTCAGGATGCTGAAAAGTTGTCTTTCAGTCTGTTCGACGCATAAAATTTCCACCCCCTCACAAAAAACCAACACATTTTTAAATTTTTCCTCCCAATTTACTCTCTATCTCTCTCCTCCAAAATAAAAAAAATGTTCACTTTTTTGTCAGTTAATTTTATGGTCGAACACACTCTTTGCCATACTTTCATTGGTGCAGACGTGCAGTTAATGAAACAGAACTATCAGGATTCATGATTTCATCATGGAATTCATGTCGTAGGTCATTGACATACTGTACAGAATATAGCTTTGGAATTTGATGCTTATTCTGTTCAAAATATATCGACTACCCAAGAGCTACCTCATTGCGGAAATTTGTATTTTACTGTAAAGGCCTGTTATTGATTGCAGTCGAATACTAGAACCATAGAGGAGAGACATTGGATGGGACTACCAATGCCATTTTGTTTCTGAATAGCACAAGAGAAACATTATCATATAAGCTACAAAAACATAAACAGCGGAGTGATATTTGTTAATAGGTATAAGTACAACTAATAGGTTGTCAAAAACGGAACCCTAGGAGGAGAATACAAATTAGACACTTAAGACACCTAAAGTTGCATTAGCGCTAACCTAAAGTGGGTAGTGCAAGGTGGTGAGCTCCCAAAGTGCATGAACACCTGATTAG
>JBBYHH010694326.1:0-10087 GCA_038382905.1 Daphne laureola
AAAGTCTATGTGTCTTTGCGTGATTTGTTGGTGTGAATTTCTGTGTGATATTTGCATCATCTGTCATGCATTGCATTACATCTATGCTACGGAGCTAATAGGTCTATTGCTACTCTTAGAATTAAGTGCTAAGTTTATATTTGATTATGGCATTTCAGAAAATGCCAGTTACTCATAGTCAACGAGGGATGGGTATGGGGGAAGAGGAAGAAGTTCCCGCCCCGATTGTGAACCCAAGAAGAAGTCGAATGGTTCGACAAAGAGCGGTGCCAGAGCAGCACCCACCTCAGCCAGAAGTAAATCAAGGGAACCTGATTCAGGTGTTGGGTCAGATGCAATTTTTGCTTAACAATATCTGGACCGGAGCAGGTTTTGAGGAACAACCCGATGGGGGTAGTGCTGAGGGAACACAAACAGGATCTGTTGACCTTACTTTTCAAGGAATGGGAGAAGATGATGACAATGATTCCGACCATGAGGATTTTGACACTCACATCGATGAAGAAGGGAATGAAGAGGAGTTGACTGACGCGGGATTGGAAGTACAACCCCGTCGACAGCTAGTACGACCTAGAGAGGTCTATGCCGAAAGAGAAGATGAACCGAGAGCACAGAGACAACGGTCCGAGAGTTCAGCTGACTCAGACCGATTGATGTTAATGGAGCGCTTTCAGTGTTTCAAACCGCCAAGATTTACGGGCAAGGGTGGAGTGGAGGTAGTAGAAGCTTGGTACAAAGATATGGATCGATTGTTGGGAAGACTCAGTTTTCCATCTGCTGATATGGTGCCATTAGCTACATTCTACTTCAGAGATTGGGCTGCAGATTGGTGGGAATCGACTGTTACCTCCAAGAATGCAGAATGTGAGCGCCAGGGAAGACGAACGTCAGTGATGCTATGGGACGAGTTCTCTCACTTATTCCATGAGAAATGGGTTGGTTATGTTGCACGGGACAGAAGACAGTTGGAATTTGACTCCTTGGAGCAAGGAGAGAAGACTGTGGCAGATTACGGAAGGGAATTCGAATGCATGGTAAGATACGTACCTTTTTACCAAGCTGACGAAGAACAAAAAGCAAAGAGGTTTGTTCGGGGCTTGAAGCTTGAGATCAGGAAATACATGGCATTACATGGTCTTACAAGTTACCGTCACCCCACCGACCCAGCGTCCGCTTCCTGCTGGGCCGTGCGTGACGGGGGTGGTGGTAACATCTTACCTATCCAGGTAATAGATCCACTGGAGAAGCTTGCCCAACTATATCTCGAAGAGATCATGCGGTTACATGGAATGCCAGATTCCACTATATTAGGCAGGAATTCCACTATACCTCTGGTGGAATTCTTGTATAATAGCAGTTACCAGAGTATGATTGGTATGGTGCCTTATGAGGGATTGTATGGGAAAAAGTACATGACGCCCCACTATTGGTTTGAAGCATCAGACAAGATCGAATTGGGCCCCGAAATCATAGAGGAGACAACGAAAAAGATTAAAAAGATATGAACACGACTGAAGACTACAAATGATCGTACCACGTCGCATGTGAATGAGCGGCGCCATGACTTAGAATTTGAGGTTCACGCCAAAGTCTGGCAGAACGTTGCACCAATAAAAAGGAACTATCAGATTCGACAGATGGCGTAAGTTAGCCTGAGATACATTGGCTCATATGAGATTCTGGAACGGATCAAGTTGAATAAATTCAGTTAAAACCAGACTAGTGATATCAGGAAGTGTCAATTGCCTTCTTGGAAAAGGATACACATAAACGCCTTAACAAGTTGATCCCGATGGGCAAAGTGCAATGGTCGCATCATTCTGACCGGGAGGCAACTTGCGAGACCGAGAAAGATATGATGGATCGATACCCCAATGAGTTTCAAAGGTTAAAGGTACTCTTGGAGGACCAATAGTCTTATGTGAGGGAGAATGTTACAGTCACCATTGAATTCCGGGCCATTTTTGCCAATTTCACATTCAGGGGTAAAATGGTCATTTTGGAAAAAATGACAGAAAATGAATAATTAATTTGGAAAAACATGATGTGGTGTCTATAATGAAGAAAATGAAGGAAGAAAATGAAAATGTATGATATGTAATGTTTAAGTACATAATATGTTACAATTGTTAAGTGAGTGGAAGACAAAAGTCACACCTTTGTGGTTAAATGGAAAATCACTTAAGTTTTGATTTATGGAAATTGAAAGTTAAAGATAAGTTATGTGAATGATGCTGTGAAATTAAGAATTAAGTTAGTAAGTAAAAAAAAAAAAGGTACAAAAACGTAAAAACGTAAGTAGTGGCTAGCAGGAAGCAAATCGGCAGCAGCTTCATCCCCTCCATCCCTCATCATTTCCTCATAAAAACATCACCCAATTTTCATGTTCTAAGCTTCCAAATTTTATGGTGAGCAAAGATTTATGAAATGATCATTATAGAAGTGGGATTGCAAGAAGGAAACACTCTATCTCTCCTCTCTTTAAGCATGGCCGAATTCTACTTGGAGTAAGTGTGGAAGAATTTTCATCAATCCTTGAATAAATTGTGAAGGTAATTTTGAATTAAGGATGTATTTGAAGTAAGAACAAGCTTTACTTCACTCATTCTTCATAAATTGGTAGAATCAAACCTACTGTTCATATGTGTTCATGAACCAAAATTAGAGGATTAAATTGATACCTAATTAGTGTTCTTGGGTGGTTTAGGAGCAAGTTTAATGCTTGAAGTTAGATTGAATTCATTGTGAATTAAGGACTTATGCTTTAGGGCCAAAATTGAGGTGGAGGATTAAAGTGTTGAATTGGGTTGAAGTGAAGGTTCAATTGTGCTCTTGGGTTATTTTTGAGAAACTTTAATACTTGGAATAAGTTGAGAATCACATGGGAATCCTATGATCTAGTAAAGGCTGAATTTATGGTTGAATTTTAAAAATGGTAATTCAATTTGAAATGTGTAAATTGCTATGAATTAGGAGTGTTATGGAGCTCCTAAATTAGTAGAAAAAGTATGAAGAAAATATGGAATGGTTAGTGTTTGATGATGGGGCCGAAATGTTGAGGATGATTAAGGTTGATGTTTTAACAGTTAAGTGTGTATGGATGATGTTGATTCAGTGTTTAGAAGCATAATTTCAAGGAAACATGTGAAGGAAATGTAGTTTTCCATAATTTCTTAGTATGGCCAAATTATTGGTGGAGATTTAAAGTTGATGTGTATTGAAGAAAAATGGAATGTTTGATAGTAATTGGTCTTGAAGTAAGGTGATTTATGTGTAAGAGAAATGATAGGAAAGTTTGGCCAATATATGTTCATTTTCTAATTTCGGCCGAATTGTGTAAGGTTGACAAAGATGATGGGTGTTTGTGAAAAGTAAAATGTATGATCATGGATGTTGTTAAAATGGATTAAGATGTATGTAAATGAAATTGTAGAGAAATTGGATGAATTTTGGAAATTTTGAAGTTGGGGGCTGAAATGTACATAAGGGAAAAGATAAAGGATTAATTGTGGAAAGTTAAATATTATTTGATGGATGATAATATACGTAGGTATATTACTTATGTAAGAAGTTACGTTGATTTTGGTTAAGGATTGACCATTTTACAACTTTTGGACCAAAATGTAAAGTGAGGAAAAAGTTAAGGAGAAGTAATGTGATTTTTTAAGTAATGACGGAAATGACTGTTTTTAAAGGTTAAGGTTAAGTGTCGGAAATTCGGAAAATGAACTAGTGGAAATTGATTCCATATTACTTGTATGACTGTTTAGAGCTGATGTGGATTTCCGGAATCTCAAGAAAAAAACTACCGGAGAAATTAACTGAAAGTGTACGAGTGGACCGGAAATAGCACGAGTTGTGGCATATGACTGATGTCCGCCAGGTCAGGGTTCAACCTTCTTGAATATGCATCACTGGGATGCATTATGCTATTTGGGTTGGTTGAAGTTAGCCTCGGGCCGAGGGTGGGGCCCGGTGACTCCCGAGACTAACTCCATGGTAGGATTAGAGGTGTGGAGGTTTTTCATGTGTGGGACTTGCAACTCCCTTCTGATGATGTTTTTTTATCACCTAGCGATCGATACAGATTTACCAGGTTCCATGATCATGATCCGTGTGATCATCTCGATGAATGTGACGATTGCTACGCTTTACCAGGTTTTGCGGTTATGATCCGCGTGGTCATTACTGGGAACCTAATGATGATGTTTACTGTACTGACGATGGTTACACGGGGACCATATGCCCCGCACTAGTACTACGCACCTCTACTGTTATGTTCTATTCCGAAACTCCAATTAGATGAAATACTACCATCGGGGGCCGTCGTAACAGAAAGGACTGTGCATTGCATATCATTCATTCATCATTTTTATATGTTGCATAGTATATTGCATACTATGCATGCTAACATTGTCTTTGCAGGTACTGATCGTTAGACCTCTTCTCTTACCTACACCCTTACTGAGTTCTCTCAGGACTCACCCCTTTACATTTATATCTTTTTAGGAGCTTCTATTACTAGGATTGCGAAGTAGATTCCACTTGGTCATTTACTGTAATTTTGTACTTAGGTACAAGGTAGCTCCTTATGTGATTATGATTTCTGATTGTAGGACTAGGGGGTGTTCTCGATTGAGAAATTTATTGTTACAGATCTAATTATGAAATGGACTTTTCTGGGTTTACTGAATGAGCACTATTACATGATGACTAACGGTTAACTTTCTTTTATCTATGGTTTCCATTAGCAGTAGTGTTAGGTAGTGATTGTCAGAATCTTGCAGATCCGACTCCCTGATCATAAGAGATGCTTTATATTGGTAAAGCAGGCTCTGTAGATGTAGATTGTATTTGTACATATAGTGTAGAAAAACATGTTTTGGAATGTTTATATGATAAATGATTACTGATTTCTGTGTATGTTTCAATTATCGGGGAGTACTTGCCTGAGGCAGTCTATTTTCTGGTGCACCTGGTCTGAGTGGAGCTCAGTATATATGTTTGTGAATTTTTTGAAAGTGCAGGATTTTAGATGTGTACAGGTGCATGAAATTATACATTGTTGATATGTTGTGTGTTAGTATTCTGTTGTTGTTAAGCAACTGTGATCCAGGGACCAGGTTGTGGATCCAACACACTATAATGGTTGTTGTTTACAGGTTAAGTGATCGTCACCGCTGCCCTCCAGCCCTCGTCCACTTCTGTCGGGCTGTGCATGGAGGGGGTGGTGACAATAAGTGCTTATCCAGAATCCCAAATAAACATACCCTCAATCGAGACTACCCGAATAACCAGAACCGAACTCATATAAGGAGCTGTACATATACCTTAATCATAACCCATGGAAAACCTTACGGAATCAAATCGCAGGTTACCTTTCAGAAGCTCCTGAAAAATATTAATCATAAGGGGGTGAGTCATCGAGAGGAACTCAGTAAGGGACGATGTAAGGGTCATCATTTTTATTTTTAAAAACAACCTGTAAGAAAAGGTTAGTAATCCTGCATAAAAAGGTTAGTATGTCATGTTCTAACATTTATATACAACATAAATATAGCATGGATAATGATATGCAATACAAACATCCCGTCAGACGATAACAGACGCCCACCCATCCCATTAGATGAGAACAAATACCCACCCATCCCATCAGATGAGAACACATATCCCAATCCCCGATGGCTCTAAGGATCGTACACGGGGCAAAAAATGCATGATACCAGCGTGGGGCATACGATCCCCGAAACACATCAACTGTAATACCGATAAGCTGATCCTCAACCGCCTGGTTGGTTCTCCCTTACATATCATATCACCAACCGCCCGGTTGGTTCTCCCTTACAAATCATTTCATCAACCGCCCGGTTGGTTCTCCCTTACATAAAACCTGCATACCATGTAACTAGCCCCGGAAGTCACCGGCCCACACCCTCAACCCGGGAACTAGCCTCAACTAGCCCGATATGCATACTAGAACCCCAGAATGCATATAAAGAAAGTTAAACTGTTACCTGCATGTTATAGAATTTTCGTACTTTCCCGAGGTAACCACATCGATCCGTAAATCCGGCAGCACTCCGGTTGCTTCCCGCATAGCCCAAACACGGAAATACTGAACAACCACACACAACAATAAGAAACAGAACCTTCAACCTATTGATCAATATCCATTATCAAAGAATCTTTAACATCAAGCTTCACCATTCCGACCATATCATGTACAAAAAGGCCAACCAAGCGAAAATACCATCGAGAATCCATATACTAATCCAAAAGTTCATATCCAACCCGTTTTCCACTCTAACCCAGTATTTATCAAAGATTAACAGCTTTACCCATAACTTATAAATTTGGCCATAATTGGAGAAATGAAAATAATCCATGAAAGTATCACCAGAAATCCTTATAACAATTTAAGAAGTCAATTCCATTCCTAATTCAACTTAAATCCAACATTGATCATAAACTTCCAACCTTAATTTCATACTTTAATTTCATCCAAATGAAGAAAATCCCATTAAAAAAAAATCCTTTCCCATAATTCAAGCAACAACTTAGGAGTTCAAATTTAACTCCATTTACCATTAATTATCACCAAGTCCCTAGTCTTTTTCTAAAAGAGCAATTCAGCCTGAAATCTAAAAAAGTGACCAACTTACCAAAAAGTTGCCAACTTCACATTTATCTTCAAAGCTTAACTTAACTTCATTTATCACTAACTACCAACCAACACCCAAACTTTTCCAAAATATGCATTTCGGCCAAACTTTCAAAAAGTGACAAAATGTTCCCTTAACTTCCAATTAGCTCATTTTCACCCATATTTATCATTTAACCACAAATAACATCATCAATCCTTCAAAACTCCACACTTTATCAAAGAACACCAAGATTTTTCTTCCTTAGTCAATTTCGGCCAAAATGGAAAATTAATCAAGAAAGTTTCCCTTAAAACTTTTAACCAACATTCTAGGTGTTCAAAACTTCCTTATTCCATCATTAGTTCCTACTTTCAACCAAGAACACTAACTTAATTCTTACTTGATAATTTTGACCAAACATGAAAAATATGCCAAAAGGATTTTCCTCAACAATTCAACAATGAATTTAGGAGCTTTAAGTATCACTAAATCATTTCAAATCCATAACTCCAACAAAGAACACCAACATTCTTTTTCTACTTTAAATTTGGCCATACTTGAAAATTCACCTAGAGAATTTTCTTCCAACTTAAACAATATTTTAAGAGCTCATTAGGATCCTTAATTCAACACAATTCAACACTTAGCAAAGAACCATCAACATACTCTTCATCCATAATACCAACTTTGACCAACTTTGACCATGGCTTAACTTTGGCATACATGATGATTCAAGCTTAATTCCCAACATGAAATGTGTTCATAATCACCCTAACAACACTTTAGAACTACCATTTCATCTCATTACGTCATTAATCATGAAATCACAAAAATACCCAAATTGTTCATTCTTGACAAAATAAACAATGACAAAGAGTGAAGTAATGATGAAGCTCCAAGCATTAAGAGTTTAGGTAATCATCCATACAACACTTTGGCATCACAAATTCAAGCTAATCTTCATGAATCAAATTTGAGTTCAAAGCTAGGGCTCACCAAAATCTTCAAAAGATGGCTCAAATTGAAGAACACATAGAGAAAGTCTTCTTACCTCAATGATTTAGCCATGAAACACCCTTCTCCTCTCGCAAAATAGTGAAGAATTGAAGAAGCCTATTTTTACCCATGAACACTTGAAGAAATTGGCCATGGTGAGTGGGAGGAAGAAGATGAGTTTCTCTTTCCTCAATTCTTACTATTCCATGTCTTAAACATAGTAATAATTCCCATAATAACATCTTTCCTTTTTATTTCTTACTACCTCACACTTCTTTCCTTTAATGAATTCCAACCATAACCAAAATAAATCCCACCTTTTCACTCCATATTTACTTACTACCACAAAATTACATAATTATACAATAATCATTTACCACCATTTGTTGACATGTTTCTTCCACCCACTTATTATTATATCATACTTATCTTACTTCATGATATATGCAAAATATCATATCTTAACAAATTATCCAAATAACTCCTCCCATTTTGGTGCCACTATCATTTCCAAATTAATGTCTATGGACCCACTTTTGGCCTTCAAGACTTGGTTTGGGCCTATCGGCCATCATGTCCACCCAAGAGGGACCTGTCAGACTGGAAGGACTCCAGGTTTTGTGGCCTTCCAAATTGCCCCCCTTTGATTCCCGGATGCAAGTGCATCCGGACATTTGAAAATTTGAGGCCTGAAAATTACCCTCCATTGAATCCCAGATGCAGGTGCATCTGGCCATTTGAAATTTTGGGGCGTTAGAATTGCCCCCCTTTGAATCCCGGATGCAGGTGCATCCGGCCATTTGAAATTTTGGAGCTTTAGAATTGCCCTCCTTTGAATCTCGGATGTAAGTGCATCCGGTCATTTGAAATTTTAGGGCCTTAGGATTTCCCCCCTTTGAATCCCGGATACAGGTGCATCTGGCCATTTGGAATTTTAGGGCTTTGGAATTGCCTCCCTTTGAATCCCGGATGTAAGTGCATCCAACCATTTAAACTTTTGGGGCCTTAGAATTGCCCCCTTTTGAATCCCGAAAGCTTTCCTTCGGGACTTATCTCATCGTCATGTCGGATGCTTTCCTGTGGGTGTGGCGGTTTAGTAATGATGTGAATCTCGGTGTAACTTTTTTTATCAATGGTGTGGATTTACTTTCTAGTGACATTTCGTATTCCTGGACACTCTATTAATACTTGAGAAATGAGTTAGAATCTTCACTTCTCATTCTTGCTTCCATTTCTTACTCTAGTATTTCCTAAGCTTTCTAATAATGGATCGCCCTAACCTCCATCAGGTGGCGAGTTTGCTTAAGGGACGGTGGCATCACAGCAGAGGAGAGACCAGCTTGTTGGAATTTGTACGGAGACTAGCTGACGCTCCTAATTCTTCAGACGATCTTCCGGCGGAAGTTCATTTCTACCGGTGGTACAAGGCAATGGTTGACCAGACTGCTCGGGGTTTATTTTCATTCAGTCTGTCAGCTCCGATAAGCTTCTCCAGACCCGTGATTCAAGGTAAAATAAATGGCTTCTTTTCTTATTCCTTCTATTACTCGTCCTTCGGACCCTTGCCTTCTAGAGGTGAAGGGTGTAGTACCCGAAGGCTATTGGGCTGATGTCAAAGACTTTAAAAGAAAAGATACTCCGGAATTGGTTCAGGAGTGGCAAAAAACCTATATTTTACCCCGGTCTATTCGTACTCAGGTTCCTAGTAATAAATGTAAGGTTTATGAACTTGGTGTCGGCTGAATGGTAGTGTTTAAGGCTCAACTTGAGTGCGGGCTTCACTTTTCTCCTCATCCTTCTCTTCATCAGCTGGTCCGAGCCCATGGGGTTGCAGTCAACCAGTTTAGCCCGAATACCTACTGTCACATTAATGCCTACCTAACCCTCTGTGCTGCATTCCGGGTTTCTCCAATTCTCTCAACTTTTATACAATATTATAAAATAATGACCACAGCCCGAAACTGCTTCTACTACTTCGGTGCCCGAGGAACCTCTATAATAAAATATAATTCTACCTAGAAATGTCCTGCCAGCCGAAAAGGTTGGCATAAAAAAAAATTCTTCATACAGCCCGATCCCTCCTGGAAACTCCAGACTGCTTGGAAAGTTGGGGATCTTCTTGACGTCAAGACTCCTTGGCGTTTGATTAACGACCTCATTTTGAAGGAAAATAACAAAGTTTTTTATGCCAAACTTCGACAAGTTGTCAATTGGTTCGGCGAAGATCCTAGAAAACTATTCCCGGTGCTTATTCATTGATGTTTGATTGCCCAAGGTGTTCTTACTCACCTTTGGTTAATAAAGGGTGACCTAGCTATACTTGGGATTCGGGTTTGTGTTCCATCGACTCGGGACATAGCTCTGGTTCGGCGCCTCCGTCGAGAGATATCTCACGAGGATTTTATCAAAGGTTCTTTTCTTCCCTTTGTATACTTTGTTCACTCTAA